>CAJVQA010000780.1:0-30039 GCA_910591915.1 Cetraspora pellucida
AATCATAATTGAATTCACAATAAAGGCAGTAGCTGCCATAACTAAAAGGCCTTAGCGTAAGCAAAAAAAAAAAAAAAAATATTAGCCAAATTAAATTAATAGTTTAAAGAAATTAGTTAAAAACTTATAATAATACTATAAATAGTTTTTTAAACAAATTGACTATAGTATTTAGTAAATTTCTCTAAAACTATTATGCAAATTATATAAAATTTTAATATGTTGTAGTAAGATATTATTATTATTATTAGTTAAAATTTTATTTAATTTGAATAATTAATTATTAAAAAAATTAGTTAAATTTATATATAAATTTAATATAAATTTAATATATTTATAATAATTATGAATTTTTATTAATATTTAATTGTAAATTTCTTAACAACTACAAATTTAAATTAGATATAATTTATATAATAATTGAATATTTTATAGTAACAAAATATTAAAATTTTATTTAATTTGAATTAATAGTTTTTAAGAAATTGAATAGAAACTATAACCAATTTTTAAAATTAAATTATTTATAAATTTTTTATAATTTCTTAAAAATTAATAATTCAAAGAGTTTTGCTATTTAATATTTGAACAAATTTGTTAGCATATTGAATAAATATCATATTTTGCATAACTATAATGCATATTTATATAAATTAGTTTTTAGATTAGGTTAATTTAATTAATAGCAGTTAAATCATTTGTAAAAAAAATTTTATTGTCTAATCAAAAAAAATTTTTCATAAAATTTATTATAATTATAATCCTTTAAACTAAACATCAACCTACTAATAGAACTCTAACTTTAAACTAATTACAAATCAATTTTTTCAATAAGCTTACATAGTTGGTAAAATTTTTTATAATAATAATGCTAGACTCTTAACTTGATTTAGATCAAACTACTTAATTAAAAACTTCTGATTAGTATTAATATAATCCTAGTCTACACTAACCCTAAAGTTTTGCTAAAGATTATTTTGTTCTAGTTTAAGTTTAATAAACTAAAAACCAATTTGATATATATTATATATTAATATGCATTAGATAATAAAAACTTGTATTCATATATAAATTAATTGCATAATAACACAATATTATTTTTAACTTTATAAAAAATTTAATATTAAAATTAATAATCTTATATTATAATATAGTTTTATTAACTATATAAAATATTAAAATAAATTACTATTAACTAATATTAATTCAAGTATATTTAAAATAAATTATGTAATATTTATTTGTAATTTTTTCTTTAATCACAATAATAACAGAAGCTGTTCAACTATAGTATGATGACTATAACTTGACAGATTCTACACAAAGTCTACATAAGACTTAACAAAATACAAAGTGATTTGGAATTTTAAGGCAAAAGCAATAATAGATAATATATAAAGATAATAAATATTGTATTCAGTTTATTCACTATTGAAATATATAAAGATACTTAACTTTCTTGAAGAGTCAGAAAGTAGTACTTTTATAGATATTTTACATATATAAATTATTACAATAAAACTACTCTATTGCTAATAAATGCTATATATAATAATATTAAGATATATAAGAACTAATAGATATAATATATATAAAAGATATAATAGATATAATAAAAATAGGGAACTGCTATTTACACTATAGATTTTTAATATTTGCACCATGGTATATAGATCACAACCAGAATTAGTTAGAGTTAAGATAAGTAGTTTTTTATAATATTAGTTACCATAGTGTGAATAGCAAAAATCTATAGTGTAAATAGCAATTTCCTAAAAATAATAAAGAATTTCAATAAAGTTAAAGGCATAGCCTCACTATTAATATTAAAAAAAAATAATAAATATAATAAATATATAATATCTGTTAGATTTGTTAGATATATTAGATATATTAGATCTAATAAATTTCTTAAAAATGTTGGATTTTTAGCACAGTAATGTAAGCCAATCAGAATCAAGTTACATGAATTAGAATTAGTACTTTCATCAAAATTGTCCTGATCTTGTGATCCTATGATCAGAACTACATGAACTTATACTTGTTAGAATCATCTTGATAAGCTGAATCTAATGGTAATTGTTTTATCTAATTTGGTTTAGTACATTAAAAGTTATGATCAAAAATGTATAAAACTTTTAATATTAACAGCAGCTAAGATAAAAATAAGATTTCTAAACTTAATATACTTCTTACTAATAATTATATATAAAATAATAACTTATATATATAGTATTTTCTTATTTTTTAATATCTAATTTGTTATTTACAATAAAGTTCTTATAGTAGTTGCCTATTTGGATATTCTGCTTTTGTATAAAAAAATAAATTACAAAGACTACATTTGTATTTTCTAATATTAGAAATATTATTGTTAATATTTTGAGAAACTATAGTTAAATTTGCTTTTTTTAAACTACTTTGTATACATGATTTTTTTGCAAATCTTTTTAAAGGTCTTTCTTTTCTTTATCTTTAATTAGATTTTGAATTAAGTTGCTTTTGCTACTTTCTTCTATAACCTAATCCTTATTAATAAAAATATTTAATTAAGATTTACTTAAATTGTATATAAATTAATTTATATAATTATTATGTATTGCTAAAAAACTGTAATTTTTAAAATTTGCAGTAATTTCTATAGCTTTACAAGCAACACTCTAAAGTTTATTATATAATATTCATTGTTTGATCTTTGCTTAATTTATATAATACATTTTTTGAATATTTTAATAATTAACAGAGTTTTGATCTAAATTTTTAATATCTATACATAGCAATAAAATAGTATTCAGTTTGATTTAAATATTATAATTAGATTATATATCAACTTTATAATTACTAATATCAAATTGAAAAATTAAAATTATTGCTGATTATTCAATTTCATTATTATTAATCATATCTTTGAACTATCAAGAATGTATTATACTTATATAAAATATAGCTAACAAATATATAATCATAACTTATAAATAATGTTAATATAATATTCTATAAGAAATAATTATTATACAAATACAAATAAATATGCTATTAGAAAGTAAAATACAAACTATAGAAAAGTAAACATATTAATATTAAATGTATTTCAAACTATATAATTAAATTATTAAATTGTTAAAAAATATATACTATTAAAGCTTGAAAATAATTAAATATATTATTAACATATTTATCATCTATTTTTTGAATCTAAAAACCAAAATAAAAATCTAAATTAATATATATACAAACTAACTTTAATGCCAACCTAGACTTTAGTAAGAAATTTGATTCTATTATTAAACCTAATTCTAATATTAATTTTAACCCTAACTTTAGTAAACCTAATTCTATTGCTAAACCTAAACTAATACTAAATCTGATCCTAATACTAAACTCTAACTCTAATTCTAAATCTAATTCTAACTTTAATACTAATTCTAACTTTAATTTTTCTATTAAATTTTAAAGAAGTAATTTACTTGTTTATTATATTAATCTTTATATAAAATAATTGTAACATAATATTGTGCACTAAGATTCATTTAATTCTATTGTTTTTTTAAACTTGTTAATATTAAAATAGGCTTAAAAATACTACTAATATTTTGATTGCTTTTAGAAAAACATTGTAACATTTTCCAATTTATAAAAATACTATTAATAGCTTTAGTTGTAAAACTTTCTTTTAGTTTCATAAATAAATTATAAATACTAATGTTTCAATAATTTAACTGTTTTTTAATAACAGAATTAGTTGGCTTAGCTCTTTGTAAAGACTGAATACTGGTATTAAATATACTATATATAAATATTTTAGCTTATGCAGACTTATAAAAGTCTAGATTTTTATAAAATAATCACTTGTATAAAGTAGTTTTAAATTAATTCTGCTCAATGATGTTTAAATATTAAAATTAAAAAAAAATTATGGCATTAATAAAAAGCTTTCATAAAGCTATCAAATTTGTTGTCTAATTTTTTTTTTAGATTTTTTTTAAGTTTTGTTCTAAATGCCAGATATAGTAAGATTGTATTGAAAAATATATCAAAAATAATAAAATGAATAGCCAAATTAGCATCAGTCATAAAGACATTAGGTTTAATATAATTTATAACTTTTAATATATATTCTAATACTTAACAATAAAATTTTTTAGTTTTATCATTGAGTATAGCTTAAGCAATTAATTTTGAATTATTATTATTGTCAATACAAATAAATAATGATAATAGTTTTTTATATCATTAGTCTTGCAGTATTATCATGAATAACTATATTATAATAATAATTCCATAAAGTAAGTTGATGTAGCAGTATTTAAAATAGATTTGTTAATGTATTGGTTCTTTAATCAAACTTATATTTTATATATATATTATTATTATTAAGCTTTTGATTTAACAGATGTTTAAGTAATCTTGCTGTATTATCAAAATTTGGATTATTATTATTACAAAATTGTTGTATTGCATTATAAAGGTCTTTTTTGTATTAAATATAATAAAGATATAAAGCTTTTAGTAAATAATATTAGTCATTTGCTTCTAAATGACTTTTTTGAGTATAAAATTTAATGTTTTTAAGAAGTGCTTGAGTTAATCATCAATATTAAGATACAAATTATTAATTTACTAAATTTAAAATATGATTTTTATGATTACTATCAAATAAAAAAACTTTTAAATTATGACTATTTTTTTGATATTGAATATAAAATTTTCAAGAACATTTAACTCAAGCAGATTTTTAATTTTTTTGTTTTTCCAAGTTTTTGTTTTTTATAAGCTTATATACAAAAATATTAGCACAAATATGTTTATTTAACACATTTTTTGTCTAATTTTTTAGAACAATATTTTCAAATACTAAAACTATTATGATATGTAAAGGCTTTTATTGATCTATTAACAACAGTCTATAAAAAAAATGTCATCTTAATATGTAATTGTAAAGGTTTTATTAATGAAATATCTTTATCTGAACTTTAGTTATTACTTTTAGCAATACTTTCATTATTACATTCAAAGATAGTTTTCACAGTCTTAATATCAGATTTATAAGATTTATTATTTAAAAGTTTATTTAAAAAATCTGTATTAAATATAGTATCATTATTATTATTAATAGTATTTATAGTTTTATCTATAATAGAATAAAGATATATAAATAAAATAAAAAAAACAAAAAAACTCTTTCTAATGATCCTCTGCATCAATTTTTCTATACATACTGACTTACAAAAATTATATAGTTAGTATGTTTATACATAACAAAACTTTGCTATATAGCATCTGGGTTCAAGAGTTTCAGATTGCATGTGAGCCATATAAAAAAAGAGTTGAAAAAGACAGCTCCTTGTGGGTTTGGCTTTCTAGTAGAAGTTTATGAAGTTATCGAAAAAATAACTTTGACTACAACCAAGAAAGTTTTGTTAAGCTACATCTGAACAGTAGCAAAGAAAAAAGCTTAATTAAATATGTTATTCTATATAATATAAACTCTTACACTCATTACAGTTGATGCTTTAAAAAATTCCTTTCCCACTTTTTTCCAAAAAATTTTTATCGAAAAGTAGGCAATCTAGTTTACTCTTATCAAAATTGGCATTGTTGATCCTTCCAAATCGAGATTGTTTATCAGTTCTATTCAGATAGAGCCTATGTTACAGATAAAGCACAAGTACATTTGTCTTGGAAAAACACAACAATGAGATGAAATTGGAGATTTTTGGCAAAAGATGAGATGATTGGTCAGAAATGTGACAAGTGTCAAAATGTAAGATCTGGTGAAAAGTATGATGAGTCGTACATGAAGATGGATCCAGTAACAAGAAGTTAGGATGTCCAGCACATGAAAAATTCTCTGCCAGTTCAGTTTTAGTTAAATTGTTTCTCTTAGGATATAAGCTTTAGTATTAAAATATATTAATTAGATAGAGTTAAAGTAGAGATTACTGTATTTAGTAATATATAATTTTTAATAGGCCAACACAGCCTTTATAATTAGTGACCATTTGTCTGACCTTCATCAGCAATTCTCTTTCCTTTTATTTCTTGATATTTGTTTTTTTTTTTACATTTATCACCTATATATATTTTTTTTGTGCATTTACTCTCAATAAAAAAAAATTTTTTTTTGATTTTTTACCTTCTTATGAACGAATGGTATCAGATTGGTGCTGTTTAATTGTAGGGTGGCAGACAGATAAGCTTGATCCAGAGTTTAGCAGGTCTGGTGTAACAGGTTGCTAGTAGGTGCCAATTGGATAACTGCATGATGATGGCACATAGAGTTAGATATAGTTTTATTTGTATATTGTCTGTACTAAACATTTATAAATAAACTTCTGACTGGTTAACCATTGTGGCTGCCAAAGGTTAAAAAAAAAATAAAAATAAAATAAAGATATATAGATGAATAAAGACCATCTTCTTTAAAAATAAAGAATTAGTTGTAATTTTTTATATGTTAATAATTCTATAAACTCAACTTACTATACATTATAAAAAAAATATATTTAACAAATACATCTGATAAGATAACCTACAATTATTATATACTTTTAACTGTTAATATATATTTCTGGTAAAGTATTTTATAATTATAATATAAAAACTAATGAATACTTTTCTAAAAATCTTAAAGAATATATATATATAGTAATACTATAATTAACTGATAGTTTTTAAAATAAAAATTTTTAGATACAAGATACAGCAAAGACAGTGTCTAATCAAAAATAAATCACTTTCATTTTTTTTTTTTTTTTTCCTATAAGCAGTCATGCTAATACTTTATTAGGTTTTTGAAATTACATTTGTAACTACATAAATATCTCTAATATCTAAGTTTAGCATTATCTGGCTACCTTATTGGTACCTAAGTACAACTTGCCACATTACTTCGAACAGAAGTAAGCTGTTTGTCTAACTACTTAAAGTCCATAATGAAAAGGTCTTCACCCTTTCATGACAAGCCTTAACATTGTCTTTGTTACTTCCTTCTCAACTTGCTTTTCTTTTTCTCTTATTTCTTCTTTTTTCTCTTCTTTTTCTTTCTGATTTGCCTTTTCTTGTTTTCTTGGTTTCTTTAAATTTCCACATTTTTTTCTTTTAGTTCTACCTGTTATTTCACTCTTTTCCTCCTGTTCGACGATTTTTTTACAACATATTCTCCATACTTGTTCATAGAATGTGTCCCAGGCCATTATTGCTACTGTATTTGCAAACTACTATCTTGATCTTGTGTTTAATAGCTTTGCTGGTTTGTCTTGCGTTTCTTTTGGAATTAAGCCTTTTATTAATGCTTCTCTTATTTTAACTTCCTCTGTCTCTATTTTTCCGAAGAGTGCTATATATAACACGTATGAGGGAATCTGAACCTTTTTATCTTCCTTTAACTTCTTCTATGCTGTTGCAATGGTTACTTTTTGGATTCTCTTCCAGAGATTTCTTTGCCCTTTACATGCTGCCAAGTGTACTTATGTCTCTTTTACTTTATCTTGGCATACTTGGCATTCTACTGTTGTGTATATATCTGGCCTCCTTCTGTTAAGTTCTTCTAACGTCAGAAGTTTATTTATTATGCACTTAATAAATACACTTTTTCTGGAGCTGCTTCTTCTTGTTGTGCAGTGTATTCCTTTGGTCATCTTTAGTCTTTTCCAAAAATAAGTCCAATCATAAATTGTGATTTTTGTTTCTGGCTCTAAGCTTTTAATTGCTCTTGTTTTTTACCACTTTGCTCCTAATCTTGCATTCATTACTAATTTGCAAAGCAGTCTTGTTGGTATATCAGTTCTTCTGTTTTCCCACTCTAGGCAATACTCTATTTCTTTACAACTGACTCTTTCAGCCTATACTATTTTCCTACTTATTGTTCTCTTTTTTGCTAAACTATCAGCTCTATTATTCTATTTATCTTTACTATAACCTTTAACTTTAACTAACTCTATCTGAATGTTTTTTGTCTTGATGAGGTCTTTAATTTTCATTATCTATATTGCATTCTTTTTCTTAATAATCTTGTTTCTGTCTGCTTGTTCTAGGCTTCTATCAATATTTCTTATTGCAGCATTACTATCTGTATGTATTTCTATTTGCTTCTTTTTAGATATCATTAGAATTGCTGCCCAAATTGCTACCAACTCTGCTATCATCGATGTTTGCCATCCTTCTAGTCCAAAAGCTATCTCTTCTTCTGGCCATTCTTGCATTTCATTTGTTTAGACCCATTCTATACCATATCGTTTTTAGATATTGGCTCTTTACTATCTCTTTTGTTAGTTGTGCTGTCAGTATATATTATATATTTGCTCTTGTTACTCATAATGTTTCTCTTTAGAATTTCTATTATTTCTTGACTAATATTTTCTTCTAGTTTTTGTTGTTTGATAATTTCTATCTCTAGTTCTTCTATTGTTGTAAGACCCTTTAGTTTGCATTCACTTATTTTTAATTTGTCTATTTCTGTCTTATCAGTTATTTGGTCTATAGCTATCTTAATCTTATTACTACTCTTATTTATTAATCTATCTGAAATTATATGCGTATTTTTGTTTAATCTTATCCATTGTTGACAACTGTTTTTTATTTGTTCTTCTTTACTTTTACACCCTTCATATCTGTTAATCTCAGTTGCTACTTCATTCTCTTTGCATTTTATCTGCTAATATTCGATTAATACTTTTTTCTTTTTCTTTTTGACTACCTTTCCAAGCTGTTTATAGTTTTGTATATCATATATTATCCATTCTTTTCTTCTTCTATCTTCTGATATGTGCTTCTATTTGACTTGCATTGCCTAGATGTTTTGTTTACTCATTCTAAAGTAGCTTTGTACTGCTCTGTTCTCTAGGCTGCTAAGCACTTTTGACTCAATTGCTTTGAACCATTCTGCTTTCTTCTCTTTACTTGATTGGCCTTGATAACTTTTAAGTTGCTGCTATATGTTTAGTTTTTCTTCTCTTGTGTCAAGTAATTGGTTTAAATATATTAAACCAGCTTCATTTACTCTAACTGCTCCTTTTTTTTACAATTATGCATCTACTAGTTCTTGTATTTTAGCATCATATCCGAGTATTAACTATAGTTCACTTTCTGTTCTAATATTTATTTTTAATTTTTTTGTTTTGAGTATTGTAAGGCATGCTAAATTATTTTTCAGATAATTTTTAATTTCTGGCTACTTTTTTGTCTTCTATATATCTTCTGTTAAGTCTGCTTTTTGACAGCCTTACATTATTCTTAGTTTTGTTAACTCTTCAAGACTGTCTTGTCTGTTTAGTCTTGCTACAAGGCCACTTATTTGCTTTACAATTAACTCTTGTCACAATGTTCTACAGCTGCCAAGATCTTTGTGCTCCATTACACAGTTTTTTACTGTTCTTTGTAAACTGCTCTTTTGCTTAGTCAGACTTATTATTGGTTGATGTATTTTATTTAGACTTCTGTCTGACATCTTCATTAACTGTAACATATAGCTTAGTTTGGATATTATTACCATATTGTTTATATATGCAATCTGGCTCATTGTCATTTTCTTGTACTTTAAATCTCTTATAGTCTGGCTTACTATTCCTTTTGCCTTCTTTTTTACTTGTACTTCTCGCATTCTGCTGTTTAGTCATATTCCTAATGAGCAAACTATTTTATATCTTGGTTCTTTTATTATTTTACTTTTTTCATATATTACTGTCCTTTCTTTTTTTGATTTTTGTGTTTATTATTATTAATTTTGACTTTGATCTGTTTATCTCTATATCATTCATTTCAAAAAACTCTTCAGCTATTTCTAAAATCTCTAATAGCTGTTTCTTACTGTTTGCAATCCATGTTGTATTATTTGCATATACAATTGCCACTTGATAGTGCTGTTAAAAGTCTGATCCTATCTGTCCGAACTCCTCAAATAGGGACTTTAATCAGGACTCGATCCTTGAGTTGATCCTTAAGTAAGGTTGAATATAATAATACATGATTTACTAATATGTATCATTATATATAGGTCAGCATAAATTAGCCAATCAAATGGCTAATTCCCTAGATAAAAGATATGTAGACTCCTACATTTGGACTTTATCTGAAGTCGACTCTGAGTCAGTTCTAAAAAGTCTCTGCCTAGTCAACTCAAGGACCTGGTCCAACAAGCTTTTTTACAGCCCTACCACTTAATGATATCTTGTAATATTGTTGCATTGCATACCTTTTTGTACTTGTTGCTTAACTGTATACTCCAAACTTTTATCTTCTTAAATTCTTTTTAGTAATAGATCATAAAAGAGACACTATATTAATGGTAAGATTACTACATCTTGGTTTATTTCATCTTCTGTCATTAGTTCTTCTGTTAAGCCATAGGCTGTGATTATTCTCAATTGTCTTTTGTGAAACAGCTTTAAAATATATTCAGCTGTTCTTTTAGGTATTTTAACTCTTTGCAATGCTAGTTCAAGACTTTCAAGAGAAACTAAGTCAAATGCCTTTTTTATATCTTGCAATAGTATCTGTACTTCTTTATCTTTTTCTTTTGCTTCCTCTATTATCATATTTAGAATTTGTACTGATTGCTCTGTTGAGTTTCCTGAAAGGCTTGCAAAGTTTGGTCCTTTGAATATTTCTCTTTCCATAAATACTTTGGCAAGCCTTTTTGTTACCACCTTTGTTACAACTTTTCTAAATATTTCAATAAGTGCTATCGGGCAAATTTTGTTTAAACTATATCTCTATTTGATATCTTTCAGTATCAGAAAAACTTGTGCTATTTTTCACTTTGTTGAAATTTCTCCTATCTCCAAGTATAGGTTTGTGAAACTTCTAAAGATTTCTTGTGTTTTCATATCTGCTCTTTTGATCAATATATAGCTTATACCTAAAATACCCAGAGCTGTTTCTGTCTCTCTTAATGTCTCTTCTTATTCTTTTTCTTTAATTCTTTTTTCAATTTCTGCATACCATTTCTCTCTAATGTTTTCTTTCAGTTTGTATATCTCTTTTCACTTTTCTGGCATTGTTTCTAATTTAGTATTTCTTTTCCTAAACTGCAACTTATAATGTTCTGCTACATTTGTTTTAACCTTCTCTTGTTTTGTTATTAAAATTGTGTCCTCTTCTACTTGCTTAATAAGCCTATCAAGTGTTATCTTTTTATATGGCTTATTTAGAAGACTGGCAAGCATTTTTCCTTGATCTGTTTTGATTATTTCATATCTCTTGTCTATATTTTCTTCTATTTGCCTTCTTTGTGCCTGTTCCCAGTCTTTTTTTTTTTCTTGTAAAAGTTTCTATCATCCTTTCATATCTTCTATCTAGGCCTGTGACTAATGTCTTTGTAATTTTGGCAGCTTTGCACCTATTTTGTTGCTTAGTGCTTTTATTTATTCATTTGTTTTATTTCTTTCTTTATCTGTTACTTCTTGGTCTTTTTTTGTCTTTGCATATTTGATTAATTTTTGTATCTTTATGATGTCTTTTTCTTGTTGTTGTACTTTTTTACTAGTTTTTCTATTTATCATTGTGTTGTATATTTTTTTTTTGGGTATGTGCTTATTTGCTGCAGTGATAATTGTTTCTTCTAATGTATCCCATATATTATTTATTTTATTTGTATGTTTCTTCATGTCTTGCACTTCTGTTCGAATATTTTTTAGATATTCTTTTGCTTCTAGTTGCTTCTGCAGCTCTTGCACATTATCTTTCCAATTTCTAGTTTTGTCTAATCATATAAATACAGTGTTCTTGATTGTTCTTTTTTTTTAACTTCTGCTTTGCTGCTTTTCTCCACTATATGTTTAATCCATATTTCTGCAGTTGTTATTTTATGATCACTATTTGTGATTTCTTCTGTTTCCTCGATGCTTGCTTTTTGCAAGCCTGAGGCTAGTTCTTCTAACACCCAAATATAGTTGATTCTTGTTGCCGCTTTTTTGCTTGACCATGTGTAATTTTGGCTCATCAGGTGCATATTTCTGTATATGTCTATGAAGTCTTGTTTTCTCATTTAGTTAAAGATTGGTAGTCTTTTAAAATTTTCTAATTGTACATGTTGCCTATCTAATATATTGTCTGCTGTATGATTAAAATCATTCATAATTACAACTTGTGTTTGTCTTTTCTGTTTCATAACTATTTTTATAATCTTCTGTTGGATGTTTTTCTCTATTGTCTTATTATTTGGTAGTATGTAAACTCTTATTACTACCAGCTCCAATTGCTTGAAGTATAATGTGATCTCCATCATATATTCACTTATTCTCTTGACTGCACCCACATGTTTTTCTCATTGTTCTTCTATTAGTATTCCTATACCTGAACCTTTTTTCTTATTTTTTGCTGCATTTGTCCAATACCCTATATAGTTCTTACTTGCTGCATGTATTAGGAACCTTCCTTCTCTTTCAGTAATATTTGTTTCTATGACTCCTAGTATTGCAATTTCCTTTTCTTTTGCCCAGCAAGCAAATTTTCCAATTTCCAACCTTTAGTTTTGAGTCTGTTAATATTATAGCATAGTATCTTTATTTCTTTTTTTCCTTCTTTTTATTTTTTTTTTAGTAGTTTCTGTCTTGTTCTTATACTTTTAACTTTTTCTTTTCCTATCCTATAACCTTCTTCTTCTTGACAAGGAAATCTAATTTTTTTTTCTTCCTAGAAAATTTTTCTTTCTTTTTGTAAAAATACTTTGATTTCCTTGTTTATATTCATTAGTTCAACTGTGATACTTTTAGAAGTGTTTAGGTTGGTTTATCTTATTTTTCTCTCTATCTTCTCCTAGTCTTTCTAATCTTTCTAGTATTTGTCCTAAGATATTTTCAATATGTGAGGTTCCTTCTTGTAGTTGTGATTGTGGTTTTTTTTCTTTTTTTATCTTCTCCTGCTTCTAATCTTTGATTGTTAAGTTTCTTCTGTGTTGCTCTCTATTTTTATCATCATTTCTGTTCTTGTTATTTCTTTGTTTACTTTCTTTTCTTTAGTTATATTTATATATTTCTTCATCTATGCTTTTCTTGTTATTATCTATTCTTTTGTACCTTGTATTATCACTTTTCTTTTTACTTTTTTTTTTTCTTTCAACATAGTTCGACCAAAATAATAAGTGATTATTAAATCTTATTAGCTTTGTTTGTGCCATCATTTCTTCCTCAGTTGCAAATATTATTGTTGCTGATTTTCTCTGATTTCCATTTCTGTTGAATGGAATATATACTGATTTTGCTCCTCTTTTCTTCAAGCATCGTAATAGTAGTACTTCTGATGCATCACTTGGAAGTTCTAAAATTTTTGCTGTGAATTGGTTTTGTGAATTGTGCTTATTAAAGTCTTCTTCGTCTATACTTACTCTCATCAGCCTGTATATACCAATTGGTAAGAACCATGGTATGTTTTTTTCTTTTATATTTTCCATTTTGACTACAGTTAAAGCTTTATATTTGGATCTTTTGATGCATTTAACTTGAGTTTTTTTGAAAATTTTACACATGTATTCTACTTCTTCTATATTGATGTTTGCTGGTAGGTCCCATATTGTTAGGCATATGTGTGGCTCTAATTTATCTTCTGCTAGGTATACATTTTTATCATCTTCCTTTTTATTAAATTTCTTGTATTCTTTGGGTTTATTTTTGTCTTTTCTGTTGTTGTTTACTGTATAATAGCTCAGTTTCTTTTTTTAACTTTTTGATTCTTCTGGAATTAGTTTGAGCCAATCTTCTTCTTTTTCCTTAATTCTATCTATTGCTGCATCTCTACTGAATTTATAGTCAAAATCTATCTCAATCCAACTGTTTTCATTTTTGAAAATCTCTTTAATTGTTTTAATGTGATGATTATCACATAGAATCCATTGTATATATTTTAGTTTTTCTTCTTTATTTGCATTTGGTATTGCATATGTTGGCATATTTATTTTGAATGATTTGCTTTTGTCACATATACGATTTGTTGGGAACCACTAGCTCTGTTCTATTGTGTCTACAAGTATTGGCACTTCATGATTTTCTTCTATTATTAACCTTATACTCTTTTATTTTTATCTACTGTTTTTCCTCTTTTCATTTGTTGTAGAAAATTTGATGCAATTGGTTCTCTATCTAATGATGTTGATATGCTGAGATCTTGCATTTGGTTGATGACTACACTTAAATTTGTGCTGGCTTCTTCATCACTGCTTATTTTATATTGTTGTCTCTTCATTTCAACATAAACTATATCTATGTTTTCCATATTTTCACCTCTTTCTATTTCTTTCATTTCTGCTTCCTCTTTTAGTATTTCTTCACTCTTCATGCTCAACAAATAGTTAAATGCTTTTGGGTTTTGATCTACTGCTAAAACTTACCTACCCATTCTTCTATTATGCTTCTTGTTAATGAAAAGGTCTCTGCTTTTTTAAGTACTTCAAGTACTTACCTATAAAGAAGTACATCACTTATTGTGATATTTTTTGGGTTGTAAATTGTAAGATCTTTCACTATATACTCTAAATTGTTAGGGTTATCTATTCTCTTTGATAAGATTTCATCTAGTGTTCTGCTGTCTATATATCTTCTATTTCTATCACCAAAACCTCTTATATGTTGTATTAATTCTATATCACCTAGAAGACCTAGTCTGCACTATACTTCTGTTTCTATTTTAGTTTGTTGTTTTTTCATTTGCTTAGTAATACGCATAAAAACTTTTATCTATTTTTTCTAATTAGGATAATATTGTTGTTTGTGTAATATGCTGTGTTTGTTATTGTTTTGTTATCAGCTAACCACATGTTCTAACCATTTGTTTTTAGGGTCTAGAGTGATTTCTACTTTTCCAAAAATAATAACAGAATTTTGTAAACTTTTTAAGTCAGGTTAAAACTAATTAAGAACTTTATTGAAGAATACTGTATCTATATTGGTGTATTGATAGAAAGCTTTTATTGCTAAACCTTCTTTTAATAGCTTTGTATAGGTTTATCCAATCTGTTTTGTTCTACTTCTGTATACCACTTTTGCCTATTAGAATTTGCTGAAGATTGGTTTCCTTACTGTTGCTTGTTGCTATTTTAGTTTATTTCTTGTTTCTAAGTTGGTTAGCTGTATCTCTATGTTTTCTATCTTTTTTCTTAGTGCTCTATGTATTGCTTGCTTGTGTGTTTTAATGTTATTTTATGTTTTTGCTTCCTGTAAATTTCAGTCAATAGATCTACAAGGGAGAGTTTGTTTCATTACTGTTGATCACTTTCATCTGTTATTAATCATAAATTATATTATTTATATTAGATTTAATTGCAATAAATATAATTCCTTATCAATTTTAATATACATATAATATTAATAGTCTCTGCTGTAGATACAAGGTTAATTATATATAATCAAATTTTTGCATTTAAGCAGTTCTAAATGTATCACAATGAATAATTATATAAAAGAAAATTAATACATGATAGTATATAAATTCTATATGAGCCAACTAGTATATAACAAAAAACTATATATTTATTTAGTTAATATGCAATGTTACAACTAATATATATAGTATTATAATTAATATATATATATAGACAAATTTGCCTTAAATATTAAATAGATTTTTTTAATTTTTTAAATAAAATTTTTAAAATTTTAATGTTATTAATATTTTTTTAAAAAATTTTTATAATAAAATTAATAAAATATATTTTTATGAATATATTTTATAAATAAAATATACTTTATATTATTAATAAATAATTATTTTATTTAAAAAATACTAAATATAATTTAATTTTTCAAACAAGTTTGACTAAAATATAATTTAAAAAATAAAAGAAATAAAACTATTTTTAAAATAAAAATATATAAAAGAAAGATGCAAAACAGTTATATTATATATAAAATAAAGAAGCAAACATTATATATAAATAAAAAATATTATAAAGTTAAAATCTAATAAAAAAATATTATTTTTTAAAAAAAATTATATTTTAAAATAAAAAATTAATCAAAAGAAAATGGTAATAAAAAAATATATTTTTTAAAATAGAAAAAACTTAGTTAAGTTTATTGAAAAGTTTATTTGTAATAACTAAGATTATTTTTATTTAACCTTTTAGACTAGCTTAATGTAATTTTTAAATTCAAATATGATTCTTAACTAATATAACAAACTGCTTTTAAATACTTATCAAAATAATCAAAGAAAATCAAACTACAATTTTAAGTTAAAATATAAACTTTTATAAAAATATTAATAAAGATTATCCGCAAAATTACCAAAGTTAATATATATATATATATTAATATTATGATAAGGACATGCCTTTATCTTTATTAAAGATTTAATTGAAATTTTTACATAAAGCATAAATTTACTTTTAAAATATATATATATATATTTATTTTTACTAGTTATATAAGATACATATAATCAAAGCTTATAATTTTGTTAACTCTAAAAAGCCGTCTTATATATACAAATGCCATCAAATCTTCTTAATATTCTAACAAGCCTTCTTGCTAATCATTATAATTAAGTTATAACTAACTTAGGTCTTACAAACTTTCATATAATCAAAAATAATATTAATTAAAATAAAACTATCATATCTCTTTTTTGAAAGATTTATTATAATTTTATTTATAAAATAACTACTTACTTTTTTGAATACATTCTATTTTTTAAATAAAAAATCAATCTTTCTTCTTTAAAATTCCAAAATCTTTAAACATCTATTTTAGTATTGACCTATATGGATAATACTCTTTGGAGTACACTGAACTAAAACTAATAATTGATATGACATCATTCTTCTATTACATGCAGATATACAAATTGATCCATTTAAGTCAGTTTTAGTCTCAAACACATAATCAAACTTTGAGGTATTCTTTTTTACTTTAACACTTAGAGTATTAGTTAATGTAATTTAGCAAGAACATTCCAATTAATAATTTTTGATCAGGAGAAGAAAAAACGGTTGCAGATACACTTTGCAAGAATATCATGCCTTAGCATAATTTTTAAATTTAGTAACATTAAGAAAAATAATGAAGCTGTTTCGAATAGAAAATAAATAGGTAAATCACGAGTAACGTAAAGACCAAAATTCAAATAAAGCAAAAAATATTCCAAGGTTTAATAGCATCAAAATGGTATAGCATATACTATTTTTGCTAATTTAATACTTTTAAGCTGTTTAAATGATGAATATGCAGAAGTGTGAAAAGAAAAAGAAAGCTATGAACGTACTTGAGGGTTAGAAATTTTTGAAAATGTATAAGTATTGAATGCGCCAATAAACAATGACTTTAGGATAATATAATTATAATTAAAACTGGTAAGTTGATGTAGGTGCTTGATCTTGTTAAAGTCTACAATATTCTATCCTTACAACAAAAGAAATGGCTTAATAAATTTAAGAGATCTCTTTTTATGAGTTTATATAGAGCTTTTGCAGCAGAAAAGGCCAAAATTGACCTGGAAATCAAATAAGCTTCGGATATTTTAGCAGATGAAAAGGTCATCCAAAAATATGCGAAGGTTACCATTGGAAAAGCAATTTGAATTACACAGTGCATTTGGACGAATGATCCGTTGATGTTAATGATAAAAATTGCGATGACGGAGTGGGTTCGATGGCGTAGAGTTTAAATTGATTAAAGTATTAGAAAAATGGATACCAATAACCCTTGTAGAAAATAATAATAGCAATAAATAAAACTATCAATAAGTAAAAGTAAACTATTAATAATTATCTTATTAAATGCAAAAAAAGAATTTATATCTCTGAACAAAAGGTTGCAAGAAATGATATTAGAAGGAAAAGATAACTTAAAATAACAGCGTAAACGACAAATATTAACGAGAATGTAATTCAAAATGACAACAAATAATAAAGATTATATTCTAGACGTATATGAACTTGTAAAGACCAATTAAGTATATACAAAGAATTGTTTTCGTGTACAATTTCCTTCGTGTTGATTAGGTAATCACACGATTTATAAATCATTCAATAATACTTATAATCTATTACAGAGATTGAAGTATACGTATATAATAAAGCTTAGGTTAAAGGCAGAGATTTCTGTTTTTATAACTATGAATTATTATATCTGTAAATTTAGCATGTATTTTTACATATGTATAAATGTAAACTCATGAAAATATGTTAAACTTGACGCATTCTATTATTCATATAGTTGTAATGAAGTTTCTATAAATTACTTTGATAATAAGTTGTAGCATTAACTTTATGGTCTTTTTTAAATTCAGAACATACATAAGGCTCCATCCAACCTTATTAAATGTTATGCTAGTAAATAAGCATTATCCAGCAGCTTACGTACTGTGATTTATCTGCACAATAATTTTATTATTGGGCAGAAACGAAAGTTTAAAATAGTTTAAAATAGTTTAAACTTTGCATCTGCCCAATAACCATATATTATTGTTATCCACCAAATTACTGCGATATATAAAGTATGCACATCGATTAACCGCACTTTTATATAGTGTGACCACACAACTTAGTATTCTTCATAATCACATTCAAATATCACATAATAGTAAGTACACATTTCGGAAATCTTGAGGTTTATACGAGATTGCACGCACTGTACGTACGTCGAACTGTTTTATGAAATTAGAGAGGGCATTATAAAAATATTTACCATAGCTTTTGTTATTTAATAAACACATGCGATATAATTATTACAAGTTAATTTTTGAATTTTGTACTCATCAGATAATTTCCACGAGGTACAATCACTAGTTTATTGATTTCAAAACATCTAAAATCATAATAAATTTACCTACATTTTGATCTAAAATTATTTTTTTAACGGTCAAATATTGTTAAATAATTGTTATATTAAATATTTAACATCTTTTAAAATCACATCACGAATGTTAGTGGATTATTTAATATTTTTTTTTATTATTTATTTAAGCTAACGAAAGAAATCAATTATAGAGACTCAAATTATGCAATGAAAAAAGTAATAATTCTTTTGGAAGAATCATTCCTCAATTAAAATGAGGTAATATATCATACCTCCATATCATCTCAGAAATCACCATACAACTTTCTATATAGGCCTTATACTTCCTCGCACTAGGAATCATTCTTTGACTGTAATACTTAATAAGCCTTGAAAAAAAATACTCACGATCTAGATATTTTTTGGTATTCATTTATAAAATACCTGTCCCGATGTTCATTTAAAAAGCTAAAAAGAAATAATATAGTAAATTCTATTTAATATCATGAGCTTCGTAAACATTAGTAAACAAACATAAAATAGAAAATTTTCAAAATACACTAGTAAATCATTCAAGTATTCCTTCAACACATTCAATGTCTCCTGACTAAGAGTTACATCTTTTATACTTGATACCAACTGCGGAAAAGCCACTACAATGAAAGAAAACGAATTTAGTATCTTATTTCCTAATTAAAATATGTCAGACAATATAAATAAGACTATCCCACTTGCCAAATAATCTTAACAAGTGTTCAGCTCCGTAAATTTGAGAATTGTCCAGATGTTTAAACTTTTCACGCATCTCTTTGTACTGATGTCTCTCCAATTGATACAAAAGACGAGTACCCAAACATCTGTTAAAATAAAAATGAACACCCATAATAATTTCTTCTGCATGACTATTGTTCAAAAATAATAATATTTTTATTATGAATATTATTAACAGAGCCATTTAAGAGTATCAATGAAAACTACTATAGGGTTATTACCAACTGTCTTTATTGCCATATTTCTCACACCTCCATGCTCGATAGTCGTTAATAATATCGGAAACCGTAGGTTTTCGTGGCAGTGGTACAAACTATATTGTATATAAACGAATTATTATTATTATTATTATTATTATTATTATTATTAGCATAAAAAAATAAAAGATTTCAAGTTTCATGAATGACAAATTCATACCATTCGTGACTTTATATTATTACTATCATGGACCATGAAAGCTCTGAGCGCTTCAGGTAAATCAATTATGATCTTTGACTTTTTAATGCCATCATCCTTTTATAAATAGAAGATCCACAAAGCAATAAATTGATTAAATTCGATAGAAACATCAATAAGTTAACCTTTTATAGAAAATGTTAAAGAAATAAAATAAAACCTACATTATTCAAAGAATGATCCCTTTTCCTTTTTTTTCCTTTTTCGCCTTTTTCATCGACCCCAGCTTTTTTTTTAATTGCAGGTTTACTCTTCTTTTCCACGGGACCCATGATCTGCTGTTGCTTTTTTAGATTTTCTTCATTATATTTTAACACGCGGTATTGAGGTACCCATTCATCCCAGCTTTAAAAACGAAACAGAATAAGAAATATATTTTTTTTAAATCTGACTGACGGATGGATCTTGATCTCAATCAAAATACTAATCGAAATTTTTTAAAATCAGATAATAGGAAAAAGAAGGTAAAGTTGAATATTTATAAATAAAACCTACGTTTGTTTCCACCCTATATAATGTACTAAATAATATGGACCCTGTTCTTTCAAATATTCGGTCTTTATGATCTATTAAAAGAAAAACTTGTAGAACTTGAAAACAAACAAGCATCGACAAAAATATTATCATGCATATAAAAAACCTTGGCTTCGTATATAATAGGTCCATGGTAACAAAGAATTTTTTCATCAATTTGATAAAGAAATGCATCATCGTCATGTCCCATTTTTGGAATAATTTATAATACTTTTTGACAAAGATAACTTATCAGTGCATTAACTGATGGACTGAAGTTAATACTATTAGGCTTATTTTAAGGTGAAGCCGCGTAAAATGGTGATAATGTTTTAAGTCGCTGATGATCAGTAAACAGGTCTAATGTCGTGAAAAGGCGGGACGAGAATTTTCACCAACGATGATAGTATTTATTTTAACCCTCGTGTAACATTGATTTTTTTTTAGAAATAAGATATGCGATTAAACGTCATCTGATGCGATATTACTTATTATTGGTGAATAAGCAAACTCAAAAAAAACTATTATTACTAGAACAATTTCAATTGGTAAAAGTCGCGAAAAAAAACAAAACGAAGAATTTCATTATAATTAAAAAAACATTCATTCTATGAATCACGTGTCCGAAATATACGCGTCACATCTTTTAGTGTTTGAAAAACATTGCAAAGATTGTATACAAACAGCTACCCCAGTAGGACCATGGAAGATCGACGTAGATGCACCAATCAGATCTCTCTAACAATCGACTCTCTATGAAACCGCCTTCTGCGCACTAAAAAAGATTCGCCGTAAAATTCTGGTACAAAATAAGCCCTTTTCGGTCACAACCCTAACCCAAACGTAAGGTTTTATTACAATTATTTTAATTAGTGTAGATCATCTGATTGGTGTCGATCTTTCATGGTCTCACCTAGGTCTCACCGGGGTAGCTATACCTGTAAAATAACAGATTTAACAAAATAACAAAGCATTAAAAATTGATACATATTTCTTTAAAACTATTTATTTAAGGCTTTCAAGTAATTATTTTGAACTTTTATCAATTGGCTTATAATTATTGAGATTTCTCTCAATGTTCTGCTGGAAATGCTTCGAAAACGGTTATACTGCTATATGATCGTCAAATACTCTAATTAAAACCAAGATATCACGGATAAATTATTTGAGACCTAGGTCCTTGTTAAAACTATAATATCAAAACATATCACGTAAATGGGAGTTGCATGTAGAGTTTTTATAAATCGCTTGAACTCACTAGCGCTAGCATTAAAATGATGTGGTCGTCTAACTATATATATAAATCAACAATTTTCTTTTAAAAGTTTATAAAAATATTTTAAAATTTTTTACATAGTTTATTATTTTTTTAGAAAAAAATAATTTTTTTGTTTTGCAAAATTTCGAGATGTGTATAAAAATAAAGTTTTTTTTAAAGAAACCTATCACAGCTAATTTTTTTCTCTCGTCAGAGCCGTGTAATAAAAAAAAAACGAACTCATTGACGCGCTTACATTAAAGAACTTTTTTTTCTTTTTGTTTTTAGAAAAAAAAAAAGAAAAAAAAACCACTATTATTCGACTAGTGGTTTGCAAAAAAAAGAAAAAAAAAAAAAAAATGAAAGTCAAACAAATTGAAATGATAGCGATGAAATAAAAAAAAACATGAACAAAAGAAAAAGGTAGGTAATGTATGCAAAGACGATGAACGGTATTAACAAGAAAAAATGTATTGATGGGTGGTCCTAATGAGTTATTGAACCCCTATCAAAATAGTAATTCTCGAGGAAAATTTTCGATTTAAAAAAGCTAGCCGAGATAGGGTGATCGATGATAAAGATGACGAGGGGTGCAACCCCACAATATGGTGTATGATAAATGTTAAGGAGGAACTGTGTATATGGATTCAAATATGTATACGAAGTATATATATATAAAAGTTATGTGAAAATGTATGTTCTGAAAATTGGAACAATGAAATATATATAGGAATCAAAGGTTTAAAGGGTATATATAAAACGGAAAATTTTTCGATAGATTGGGTTCTTTGTGATCATTAATTTTTGGATTATATGTAACAACAGATATATATCTAATCGTTAATGTATTTAGTAATTAATTACAGTTGAAGAATGAAATAGTCGAGCAAACGACGAAAAGAATAGTCGAGGAATGTTGAATAAAAGACTTTTCTAAAATATTGTCAATACTATATAAAATGAAAAGCCTTTTAAACTCAAACATAATTACACTTTTATTAAAAAAAAATTTCTTTTTTTTTTTAATAAAAAGAAGATTTTTTTTATATATTAATGTTCGTCGATGCATTAATGCAAGCTGAACATTTCTACCAAAAATAGACTTTGTATAGAAATCCATATTCAGTGTTGTTAATTTTTGCTTCCAGTGGGAACTTGTAATAGTAAAAGTTCCAGTGGCACTATTAATTTTCTTCCAGTGAAGTTATAGTGGCCATCCATTGACCTTCCAGTGGCTTCCAGTCAACAACACTGTCCATATTTATCCGATTATGT
This sequence comes from Cetraspora pellucida, assembly GCA_910591915.1. Classification (NCBI taxonomy): domain Eukaryota; kingdom Fungi; phylum Glomeromycota; class Glomeromycetes; order Diversisporales; family Gigasporaceae; genus Cetraspora; species Cetraspora pellucida. The sequence goes on from CAJVQA010000780.1 coordinate 22,981, forward strand.
ATCAAATGCGATATACGGTCATAAAGACATCTTAACTAACCATTGTCGCGCCTGACGGATTGGAAAAATTAAAACTGATCCAGCAAGCCTCTAGTTTTGAATAACAATACGTCGATTCTACGAAAGTTGACCGAAAATAGAGACCCGCATGGTAAATAGTAATGGGTCCGCCTCACACAGGGAGATCCAATTCATTTAAACCAAACTTAAGGTAACAACCATACGCTTTATCGCTGTAATGTTACTAATGTGTCCGTCTCACAACATAAAAAGGTATTGTTGAATTCGTAGAGCTCCCTTTTTGTGAACGACAGGTTTTCGATACAGTTAAGGTTTCACGCTCGGCAAGAATGCAAGTTCGTCCGGGAGTTCCCAAATATAGGTACCATCGTCTCTATCCTATGACGTCTTAGTTGTTTATGACGGATATAAACACAATTCGTTTTGACTTAGACGATAACCAGATAAGAGACCCCCGGAGGAAATTAATCTTGTTATATCGCGAGGGTTTATAGTTATTTACCTTTATAATAAATAATATATATATTATTAAATCTGTTATTATTCATTTCTTTACTCTCATAAGATTTAATAATTAATAATACTTACAGATAGTGTCCATGCTGGACTGGGTTCGACTTGCAACAAAAGCAAAGAGGCGAACGTTCGTATTCATTAAATCTGTTTATATTTATATTTATTTTCAATAAGGAAAAAAAAAAACTATTTGGGAACAGGTATGCGAGACGGAAATGATAGTTCATTAAAAAAATTCATCACGGACAGAGTTCTGGATTACATCGAAGAACAAAGTCCGAAATACGCGAGAACATAATTAAAAGGAAACAGCGCCGCGACCGGCTACCTGTTCGGCACTTATTAAGTGTCGAAATATTCGTTTATTTTTTGAAATTTTTTGCGAAGTGTGAAGTTCCGATAGGGAATTTTTGGAGATTTTTATATCTATCAGTAAAATCAGTGAATTTTTTTAATTGGAATTAATCTAACCAAATTTATAATTCATGTAATGAATAACAGGATCTCTCATTGGTACAAGTTCCACGCCTCCCTGGAATGAAAAAAATTTTTCATGTACCCTTAAGTTAAACTATCTTTTTATTATAACACTTAAAATTTTTATAATATAAAAATTAATAAAGAACCAAACGCCGAATTTTACGCCCTTCACGAACCGACAATTCTTGAGGCAGATGATAATGCGTGTTATTCATTCTAAACGCTATTATCTTCAATACTTGCCTCAAAAGGATGATGTTCGAAAGGTTTAAACAATTATTCATATCTTGATTATCTACTATTGAATTTGATGTTCAGCAAAATTTCTACTTTTGATTATATGAATGTAAATTTTGGCAACTCGTTATTTATTGACGCAAGAATTCATTCAAGGTTTAATAAACCCGGATGTATTGAGAAAAAGTTTATGGGAAATTTGTAGCTCTTTAATTACCGGTATCTCCTTGTAATTATATAGTGTTACGGAACAAGAATCGATCTTCAATTAACGTTAATATTTCAAGTTAGTTCACATGAAATCATGAGATTTCTTCTCGAAAATTAAATCGATAAAATATATATGTATATATTTTCTAGTTGCATTTTATAATCTATAAAGTTTAGTTTTTTTTTTTAGTTTTATTCAATTAGCATTAATTGTTTGCATTAATTAATAGATTAATGGTGTTGTAAAAACCCGAAAGCAATTAATTTACCTCGGCACGAGAAAAAAAAAAAAAAACTCTTTTTTCATCTACTGTACGCCTTTGACATGATAAGACACGCCATTAGTTCATATTTACTAATAAGGATTCTTGTGTGTAAAATACCCTCGTGAACATAACTAAAAGCTAACTTCATTAATACATACATCAAAAAAAAATTTTGATGTCAGGAGCAGGAAAAAAAAAGTCAACAAACGTGGTTTATCACGCTTGTTTATTTATACTTATAATAAATTGTTTGCTATTATAAATTATTCAATTTGCGGTTTTTTATGTACCTAAACAAAAAAAAAGAAAAAGGAATGTCGTTGTACTAATTGATGTAAGCATGAATGCAATTAATGTTTCAGCTTGTTATCCATAAGTCAGATGAAAAAAACTTTTATCCAATTTTATAAAAAAATGCTTAAACTTGACACTCCATGTTATTAAGGATATCCCTTTTGCAACGCCGCTCAATAAATTTCAATTTAGCGGTGTTTTGCAGAGTTATTCCTCTTTCGTCCATTAATCATTTATATTAGAATCTAACCTTAATAACAATATTATGGCGTAAGAGATGTTATAGCATTTACTTCACATCATCCAAAGTTATCTTTATGGTTGAAGCTAACACTAAACTTTGCGTCACTATCATGACAGGTCATGGATTCGCAACCTACAAAATTGTAATCTATTGAGGCTTTGCAACCTTTAAGATTCAATTGGCAAGCTTAATTTAACAATGGGTTACCCGGCTATTAACCGGGTACTACCTGATTATCCGATTATCCCTTGATTTATACTTCCCGATTTGTACCGGGTATGTTTCAAGGTTATTGGTTGTGGTATCTTGTATGAGACCCGAGGTACAATACCAATTACGTATAACGTTTGTTTTTGTTTTACCAATAGTTTAAATAAAAAATGTGTATATCGATAAGAATAATAATCATATCGATATCGATATCAATATCAAATTTGGATTTTGCTAAAAATTCTTCCCGAAATTACATCACGGAGAATTTATAAAATTTATGTTCACCAAATCTGAGTATTTGGTCCTCAATTTTAAATTTTGGTCACTGAATTACACCTTAATAAATCAATGTAAACCTCGAAAAAGTTTTTTAGACTCTTGATCTTGATCGATACCATCTTCTTACATGCTAACCTATCTTCCCACCTTTGACGTATCTTATTAGACAAGATTTATTATAATCAGCCAAAAATCATTGTTTTATTAGTGGTCAAGTTTTTCAAATTTTGGAGTATTTCATAAGTCTGCCGCAATGATAAAAATGTTTTGAGCTATTTGTGGTAATTCTACCAAACCTATCTCTTAATACATGCAGGCAAATTTGCTTGCAAAATTTGGTTTTAATGTAATTATTAAAAAAGTAGATAGTCCAAAGACTAATTAAAATTAAAATATAGCATTTTAGTAAAGTATATACTGATTATTAAATTTATAATAATGAAGGTTTAATTGTTAAAAACTTGCAAGGTTGGGCAACTGGACCATTGTACAATTGGAAGTTTGCTTAGTGTTCAGTGTTCAAATTGTCTAGTAAAAAGCAATGAATTAAGAAAAATTATTACTAAACAATATAAATTAAAAAAATTATAATTTTTTAACAAAAATTATAAAATGCGCCTATGGTATTGAACATCATACAAAATTTTATTAATAAAATTTAGAATTAGGGTGCAGTTTTAGAATAAAGGAGAGTTTTATATATTATAATGTAGATTATATATAAGGTCCCGATTTCAGTTTTCGTGAGGTTTTCATGGGTCCTAAACATTTTTACTTAGAGTATCCGATTCCATTTACTTAGTATGTTTTTGAGAAATAGCACTTACGGTGTTCAGCACCATAGGTGCATTTTAGTAAACTTGTTTTTAAAATTTTAAACAAAATAAAAATTAAATAAGCTAAATAATTAAATAATAGAACTAAATAACAAAATATAATAAGTTTGAATAAGAATTACATTTACAAAGAATCATTACTGTTAAACCTTCAAAACTGATTTTGTCAAAACTAATAATCTGTTAAATTTTATAAAAAATTAATTTACTAAGTTTATTTCTGTTATATATACGTATAATAATAGTTTATAATATTTTTAAGTTCAATAATCTCTTAATATTACACAAAACCTATTTGTTATGCATATTGTTTTGAGATATTTAACTGTATTTGAAATACAAATTATCTACTAAGTTTATTTTTGCTATATAATAATAGTTTATAATTTTTTCAAGTTTAATAATCTCTTAATACTATATAAAATTTGGTTGTTATATATATATTGTTTTGAGAAATTTAATAGTATTTAAAATACAAATTTCAGAATTTGGATCTTATAGCTTAGTGAATAAGTTCTTAAACCTTTTATAAACAAAATTAATAGTTTAAGTTAGGTTAAAGGTAATTTTGTTTTTGTAACTTATTGAAGCCATTGATCAGATATGAAATTCTGTAAAAAAGTTCAAGTACAATTATAAATTTGAAATAAAGGAATTTCTAGAAAAGATCTAATTATAAAGTACAGACATTATATATAACAAGTATTACAAAAAGTTACAGTTATAAAAAGATTGTAATATAAGTTCTTAAGCTAAAGCAGTACATATTTTTATATCTTTTTAATATTAGCAGTACTAACATCTTTATATTTAACTTGTAGGTACTTGTTTGAAAGATAATCAACAGATTGTACTAATTAGGATTTAAGAAAATAATTTGATTAGAAGAATAATTTGAAAATAATCAAAATTGAAATGATAAAAGAAATAATAAATATAAGAATAGTTTATAATAAAAGATTGGTCTAATTAAAATTAAAAGTACTTCTGGTATAGTTAAATAATTTAATCATAAAAGAAAAAATTTTAAAGATTGGTATATACTTTTTTGTATAAAGAAAAGATATTAAATTAGGATTTAATTATATTTATATAGAAGTCTATAATAAACAAAATTAAGATTAATTAACTAATATAAGATAAGATCTACAAGGTAGTATAATATTACTAAATTTAATATAACTTTCTAGTTATAATTAGAATTGTTTTACAAATATTATTAAATAAACTAGAAATTTGTAATATATAATAGCATAGTATTATTAAAATTAGTAAAATTCTCTAAATATAATCAAAATTACCTTAGTTATAAATATAATAAGTTTCAGTTCTTATTATAAAAGAGAATATCTTATTAAAAATAAATATAGTATTAAGGTACTATATAATATTAAAATTTGAAACATCTATAAGAATAACTTAAGATAAAAAGATTAATAATAACAATAAATTTAACTTAAAATACAGATTTATTATAGATCTTAGACAATTATCAAAAAATCTTAAAAAAAATAATAACAGGCATATTAAAAATAAAAGATTATAATAATCAAATATACTAAGTAAAATTAATTTGAGATTAATATAGCAACAAAAAAATAAGAAATATGAAGAATAAGATATTATTAAATATAGTTAAATTAAAAGACAAAAAAAAACAAAACTAGATAAAACATATAAATAAAATACAAAGATATAATTATAAAAGATAGTATCTTTAATATTAGAATATTATATTAAGTTTTAAAACTATTTTTGTCTATATAGTAATTTAATGATATGTTTTGATTACAAATAGTTGTCAAGATAATTAATTAAAAGATTAAACTTATAAGTATTATAAAAAAATATTATAGGATGTGATAACCTAGTGAAGTAGTCAGATTGTCAACTTCTTAAATAGTAGGTTAGGTGTTCAAATCTTATTGATAGTAAAAATTTGGATAATTATTTATATAATATTCATATTATAACAACTATTACTAATAATTAGATTAGAATATTTGTAATAACAGTCACATTAACATAACTGGCAAGTTATAGGGCATCTGTGTAATTTGTTACATAAAGGAATGCAAATTGACAAATTAAATGATGCAAATACTAGATAAGTCTTTGTAGCTATTTAAATCTGTTAAAATTAGATAACAAAAAGACTATTTAAAAAGACCTAAATAGAGAGATAGTCAGATTTTTGATGACTCTACTATAAAGGTTAGTTTAGAGAAATGGATATCAAAGTTATAGTATCTGGTCATAGTAGCTAAACAGACAAGAACCTCTGAATTGGAAGTCTTAGAGATATCACCAACTAGGCTGTTAGAATAAACCAAAAGAAAAGAATATTGAACCAACTTGATATACTGATGACTGGTTATAGTCCTATATAAGCTATCTGGATTGGAAGTTTAGTAAAAAGACTAAACAAAAGGCAAAAATATATTAAAATACTAGAGTTATGCTGTAAAGTAAATACTGGAATTTGTGTGAATTCTACAAAAGTACAGTAGTTAAATAATATAACTCTGATCACAAGTATTAGTTTTGCTATAGTGATATTTAGATTAGCTATAAAAATAGATACAAAAGGCTCTTAGAGGTTTATCTTAAAAATAAATTAGTTTTAAGATTAAAACAATAATCTGGGTATGACCTAATGAATTAATACAGATTACAAATTCAGAAAGTTTAAAATAAAACATCCAAGCAAAAATGTTAGATATAGCAATTAGTAGAAAACTTTCAAGCAAACTCTTTAAATAAATAATATAAAAAATTTGCATATATAACCAATTGTACTCTTTCTTGTAATGGTTCATAGAATCACATTACCAATAAGTCATTAATAAAAGTTAAAAAAACCAAAGAGGTTATCTTAACATCAAAAACAAAATAATATTTAAATAAATATAATTGTAATTATTAATAGTTACAAAAAAAATATGCAATTATATTATATTTATTAATATATAATATAGTATTAAAAAAATATTATTATAGACAAATTATTGAATTAACTCTTTTTAATAATTATTTAAACCAAGTTTGTACTAAAAGTAAATTAAAAACTCTGATCTTAAAATGAATAATATTCTTAATTTTATATTAAATAAACTTGGTATTAATAAAACTTAAGTATATGAAACACTAAGAAATAGATTAAGCTTAAATAGTTTTTATCTTATATTAAGCTTCTTGTTTAGTAAACTTTCTTATATATTTAGTATTCAAACTAAAAAGATATTCTGAAAGTAAGTAAAAATAAAATTAGTTTTCTGACTAAAGATATTAAAAGCAGAAAAAAAAAGAACAACTATAAAAATTCTTCTAACTTAAATCTTCATAACAACAAAATGTGTTTTTTATATTTATTATTATTATTTTTTATAAAAAGTAAAATTTTTTTTTTTTTTTAATATTAATGGTGAGGCCATGCCTCTATCTTTATTAAATATTTAATTGA
>CAJVQA010000781.1:0-30033 GCA_910591915.1 Cetraspora pellucida
AACAGTGCTACTATAAAGACTAGACTTATGAAATAGAGCTAGAACTTGTAAAACCGAGCAAATGTGCTGATCTTTAAGGAGGGACCAGATGAACCAACTAGGCCACTGGAATTTCTGGGTTCTGGAGGAAAAAGGCACATGCTGGCAAATATGTAAATCAGAGATGTATAGTTTCAACCTACCTTTCTGGGATATCTGAAATGACAGCTTAATGGAACTTGAATTGAATACCAAAGTAGTAAGGATATATTGTGAAGTCAGTACTGGGGTTGGGATAAACTCTACAAAGCATAACAGTTTAATGGTATGCCCTGACTGCAAGTGTTGGTCTCAGCTATAGTGATACCAGGTCAGCTGTAAGAATGGGATACAGAAGATTCTGGAAGATTTAGTACAAGATCAAAGGTTCCCTATATAAATAAACCACTTTAAAAACTTAGTGACCAAGGCATATTTGAACTAATATCGACCAGAGCATCTTGGTAGATGTAGGTAGGTGGGTAAATATAGGAACAGAGTGGTTAAATAGGAAACCTACAAGCAGTTTTTAGATATGGCAGCTAGTGTAGAACCTTCAGATGAACTACTTAAATTAGACAATGACTAAAGTTATACAAGTGACTAGTTGTATACTCTTTTTATGGTTGCCCTCTGTGGTTGTAAAGCAACCATTAGCTGAATATACTATCAATAAAATTCTGGGTCACAAGTACTCACCTTAATATTTAAAAAAAAAAAAAGAGATAGAATATTGTTTAAAATAGAAAAATAAACTAATATACTAGCAAAACTGTTAAATAAATTAGTAACAAATATAAAATTAAAACTAGAATAAAAAAAATAAAAGTCATTAGAAATTTAAAACCAGAAACAGAAGTTATGATTTATAATTAAATACAATTTTGAAAAAAACTAAAAGTAACTAAAAGAGTACATTATATAACAAAAACAAATAGTATAAGAAGAAGTGTATTTATAAAATATATAATAAATAAATTACTAATTTTAAAAAAACTTAACAAAAAATATCAAATATATATACAATAACAAAATATTAAATATGGTAAAATATTTAATATCATATATAGAATAAACAAATCTTCAGAAAAGAATTTAAAAATAACTATTACAATTATATAAAAAGATTAAAATAAGAAGAAAAAACATATATTTTTTATATATGTTATATATATATAATACTTTTTGAAAAAGTAGAAGCAAAAGATATAGAAATAAAAAAAACATTAATTAAAGATCTAATTCTAAAAAAGAATACAAAACAGATTAGTATAATTCATAAGTACCAAGACAAAACAACAGTTTATAAATATAAAAACAAAAACAACTTAAAACATTTTCTACAAACAAGTTTAAAAAATATGATATAAAAAAATTAATGAATGAAAAAAAATAACAAGTAAAATGAAAAAAAAGAAAAACTTAAACAAAAAAGAAAAGACAAATTAATAAAAGATAAAAAAAAGAAATAAATAAACAAGAAAAAAAAGAATTAAAAAAAAATTAAGACAATAATGTTGAAACTTGTTATAAAAAAAAGAAAACTTTTCTATTATAAATTTTAAATAATTAGAATTAGACAAACAACCTACTTCTGCTTTAAGTAATGTAACAAGTTACACTTAAACACTATTTGGATGACTGAGTAATGCTAAACTTAGTTGTTAAATATATTTATGTAATTGCAAAAGTAATTTCAAAAATCTTAATAAAGTACTAGCATAACTGCTTAAGAAAAAAAAAATACTGTAAATATTAACCTTAAAAAAAAAAATTAGAATTGATTTTCATAATCTAGTTAAGTCAAAATTTGAAAACTTGTAAAAAATTTTTTTTATATATTTTAATAATCAAGTAGAAAAAAAAAATTTAATAAAATTTTTATATATAAAATTTAAAAAAAAAACTGACCAACCAGAACTGTTTGAAAATAAAAACCAATTAAATTTATGTAATTTAATAATACAATTTTAATAATAATATGATTTAATTTTAATTAGTAAAATTTAAAAAAATATTAAATATAAATTTATCATGATTATAAATTCGAATATTCTGACTTTTTGACTTTTGTAACACAAACTGATGGCATATTTCGATTAAGAAATAAAAAATTCATGCATCCCTATACGCATATTAAATTCGCTGCCAGATAAACAAGTTATTAGTTGAGTAGCATTCAATAACGATATTATCCGGTATCTTACGACGACCGAACCAACAGAATAACTCGAGTTCTTTTGATGATGATGCAATCATAATCAAAAGAACTCGAGTTATTCTGTTGGTACGATCATAGTAAAGTGCCAGAAAATTTACTATTATTCTGTTGGTACGATCATAGTAAAGTGCCAGAAAATTTACTATTATTAATGAAGGGTATTACGAAAAGAAAAATGTATTACACTTTTCGTAACAACGTACGCACGTATGCAATTCATGCAACGCAATCACGTTCATAACCCGAACCCCGGCGCTACGAATTACTTGGGTACTATCGAACGTGTCGAACATACAATGTATTACATATTAGCAAAGAAAATAATAATGAAGCATTATACTAAAGAAAATTTTTAGCAAAATTTTTGCAATAGTCGTATGGTATGATCAGAAAATTTGTAAATCCAGATTAGTGGGATTGAACATTTAGATAAATTAGTAAGAAAAAAAAAAAGTGTGTTTATAGTAACAGATTTTTTAGAGGTTACATATTCAACCGTCGTTTTGACCCGAATTATAAATTTTTGACCCAGTTGAATCGTTTTGACAAGAGTGACCCGGTTTACTATAACCCAATTCTAAACTCTAGTCTAATGTCCATGAGAGTGTGCTTCCTCTTCATCTTTTAAAACCTCTTCTTCAAACGAGGATCCAAACAAAGCTTCGGTTTCAGAATGTACATCTTCAGCATCATATGCGGCTAATTCTTCAGAAACATCCTCAAGAACATCCGGTGGCTTTAAATAATCGAAATTAATATATAATAAAAATAATAGAAAACTTTCATAAAACTAAAATTGGCAGTTACCGTGAGAGCTGGAGGTGCCCGAAGTTCTCTCACAAAACCGGCTTCGGCACCAGGTTTCTTTTATATGTAAATTGATTAATGACTTAAATTATCTATTTAATAAGCTAATAGGCAAAAAAAAATTAAAAGTACCTGTGGTATAGGTTTATAATTTCTGAGTTCTTTGATATATATATCTCGAATAAAGTCGTTAGCCGAAGCTATTTTACTTGTCGAAAAACGAAACCTCTGGTAAAATGGCGAACCCCTGGCGAAAAGTGAAACTCTAGGAAATATAAATGGCTGAACCATAATTGGTAGACGAATCCATTTTTCCATGATGTCGAAACAATAATGCTGAGGCTGAAATGCAAACTCAAATTAGATCACCTACAAAAAATTTCAGACACGTGTTCTATACCAATCAGACCTTTTGATCTGATAATTCGTGTCGATCTTACCACTGCTTCCGAATACATTTTTATCGATACATAATTTGTTAAATCGCTGGGGACGAAATATTTAACATCCCTACGAAAAATTAATTGCAACGCTAAAATTGTAAAAAAAGTAATCCAATAAATTACAACGCTAAAATTGTAAAAACGTAATCCAATAAATTGCAATGAATTCATTGAAATCGAAATGAAATTCATTGGAAACGATTTAAAAAAAAAGTAAATTTTGTGAAAGTTAGCTAATTTAAAGAAGCGATTATTTGGTTGCATTATTCTTTAAACTACAATTTTTGACGTCAAAGATCAGTAAATATACTCACACTTAAGTCTATTATTATTACATATTTTATCAAGTCGTTACATTTTTGCAAACAGCAAAAATTGCAATTAATTGACTTTCTGTGGCTGCACCATCAGTCAATTAAACGATTGCAATTACCCTATAGGAACCTGGCACGCCTAAAACCATTTGGCATGCCATTTAGCAAATTGCATGCCAGAATGCCGCCTTGGCATGGCATATTATAAGTATGATAAAAAATTATTTTTCGAATACTGTATTATTAACCAATCAGATTACATTAATTTTATAATAAAGGCATGCCATAATGAACTTTAAACGCTTCGATATGTCAATGACTATCGAGCCAGGTTCCCTAAATTGCCCCCATAATCAATTATTTGGTGGGCCTGGTTTAGACACCCGTTCCTTGTATTTTTCGCGGGTTTCACTTCCTTTGTTTCGTCGAGTTGACTAGTCAGTGGCATGTCATAATTATATGTATTTCATGTGATGAATTTTCACATGACCTAAGCGTAGTTTTTTCTTACATGCACCAATTATTATTCTAGACAGTAGTGTCTTAAACATGTTAGGCTTGGTTAAATAATGTACTCTACCCAAAATTTTGGGCGTACAGTTAAAATCGTCTTCGTTGTTTAGTTATCGCCATGTAAACAACTTTGGGTATACTTGCGGACAGGACAAACTTTTGGGATTGTCTAAAATCCCACGTGGTAAAACCAGACAAATTCCAAATCGCCGAATCCCATCCAAAATCCTAAATCCCTTCTATATCTCAAATCCAAGTTCCAAATCTAAAATCTCATTATCATTATTTTAGTAAAGATATATTAAAAGTTTATACATACTGTATATACACGATATGATGATTCAACCTCATCTGAAGGTGATTTCACATAATTTGTGCAAAATAAATATCATAATGTTCTAAAATGAAAATTTTAAATAACTTGCTCGATATCATATAATATGCATTAAACATCGGGTATGTTAAATATATACTAGGGTTTATCTAGTATAAACTTTGAATTGAGATTTTGGATTCGAAAATTGGAGGTTTAGGATTTTGGATAGGATTTGAGGCATCTGGGATTTAGGATTTGGCCAGAGTTTGGGATTATGACAGCCCAAAAGAGTTTGTCTGGTTTGGGTTTGGGTAAGATTTTAAAGATTTATAGTTTGGGCAGCATATATATTCGTGTGTGTGGTATTAATAATACGGAATGATAATTCATTTAACTTTTAACGGTGATTTTAATGAAACAAACATTGGTTTCTTATATTCTCGAGATTTAGTGAACAAGCACTGGCGTATCCAAGCAATATAACGTTTATATCGGTATACCTTTCATTAAATCAAAAGAATGTAGAATAATTGGATATTTCCAATATTATCACCTTGCCTTTAAAAAATTATGTCAACCTAATGTAAAGGATACGGAGAATATAAAAAATTTGTTGCTTAAGTTGCTTATTAAGAACGGTGTAACTTTTATATTTCCATTTCAGATTTTTCTTTAGCGGTCTTTTCTAACGATAATCAATTAATTATAATGTGGACTATGACTTATGTATAAAATTTACAAACTGCTACGTATAAATGTGTCATCTTTTCGTTCATCATTATACATCGATACTATATTCATGTTTTGTAATGCTCCTTTCGAAAAGTCAATTTTTTATCAAATTAGAGAAAATGAAATTTTAATCATGTTTTAACTTAAATCTGACCAGATTTAAGAATCGAAAACAGCAAACGAATCAAATTAACTTTATAAATTCCGTAAAGTTGTTTACATTCAGTTTTATTGGTATTGTGTTAAAATTTAGTATACATTATCACATTTTTAGAACATGTAAGATTAAATATAATGACTAAAAAAAAAAAAAAAAAGACGATGATCGCTCTCGGTCGGGGAATTGAACCCCGGTCTCCCGCGTGACAGGCGGGGATACTGACCACTATACTAACCGAGATGTTTATCAAAAGTTTTTCGAATTTATAAATATTTATAAATTTACATTCAAGAAATAAAAACCAATTTTATCAAAATAACGAAAAAAATTGAATTTATCTTTATAATAATTAATTATTTGATATTTGAAGTCGAAATATTTTTTTATTTTAAACACATTCTTTACGACTAAAGTGTTTTCCAACCGTGTTAGCATTAAAACTAGCCTTATCGTTATGTTCCCCATTTGATTAAAAATTCACGAATTACTCAATATAACGTTTTACGTATTGTAACTGCATAAATACTGATATACTCACTTTATTTGTGCAAATTTTTAAATTCAAAATAATAAATAACTAGCATGTAAAAAAAAAAACGTATAACATCCGTGCATCATGTCACTAATAGCGATTAGCGTTAGGGTTTAAGTGATTTTTTGCTTTGAAACTTGACGATATATATGAAACATATGTACTGTCAATACGTAGTATTTATTAAGTATTTATTAATGTTAATTACGTATCAATAATTTATAAATTTCATTCATTTGACGACGTTACAAGTGGAACTTAGTTTAAATTATAGAATCGATTTAACGTTAAATTTCATTTTCACATACATCAATAAAGTTTGTTATATTCAGAGTCAAAAGTATATATATATATATATATAAATTGAATAATTTTAATTTGATCTATTAAATTCTTATGTCGGACCAGTCAAATTGGTCAGGTCAAAATAACCTTCAACTAATCAGTGCCAACATTAAATATTCGTTCGATTTGGATCCAAAATTGTTTGTAAAGAAATGAGATAGTTATCTGCAAATATTTTTGGAGGCGGTTATTTAGTTAGTATATTTTTTGATATTAGATTTCATACTAGCTGTTTTTAAGTTTATACGCGTATTCAAATAAAAAGGTTATAATAAATGACAATTTGTTTAAAAAGAACTCACCAATGCCTGTAACTCTTTTAGCACATTCGGTTCGTCAACTATTTTTGAAGACTCAAGAACTAGGATTTGAAATAACACCATCCACCTTTAGTTCATCTTTTTTGTAATTTCTGATAAACGAACTTAATAATACATTGTAGCATCTCATATAAAGAAATAATTTTCATAAATGAACTGCTTTTACAACATATATTATTCTTGATATAACGATAATAATTCTATAAAAGTCTGTACGTAACATCTAGATTGTGTTACATTATATCTGGATTTTAATTGGATATCGATGCTATAAAAAAAAAAGATTCTGAAAAAAAAAAAAAATTTACGGTTTGGTGTAAGTTTTATTCCTCCCTTCGGGTGAGGTTAAAAGCTTGCCATTTGACAAAAGGAAGCACATACTTATAAACTCGTGGTGTATAGTTCCAGTCAACGAACCGTTTAATAAATTCGATCTTTTCGCCTTGAGCGCCCTTCTGGGAGGTTCGGTGTGAAGGTTAGAAGCACCATATATTCCTTGTCGTTCCGGATTTAATTTATCACTATGTGGTATTGACGGTTGGGAAAAACCATATGGTGAACAAACAAATTACACAATTATTAAAAGAATAAATTTAAGATATGTAAATTTTTTTTATTTCTTCTAGTGTTCTATTAGAGCAAATGTTCAAAGAACTGTCTGTTAACTAATTACTAATCTTTAATTTTGATTGGTTATTCTTATTGACAACCGATTAGATTATGTGAAGATTATGTGAAAATTAATTAAAACTCGAAATTTGAAACCAAAATTCTAACATCTACATATATGATAAGATGTGAATATTTTAGATTATAATAAAATTCTCATTCATTCTAAACGAATAAACAAATTCGTATGAGGGATCTCTTGCAATATGGGTGACCCCTTGATAAAATGTATTATTAATCAATTGATTATAAAGTGTACTGTGAGATGTCCCGATAGAGTACACCTATGATTGTTAATCTTCTGCCTGTTCCTTATTAAGTCTCGCAATATAAAACAAAAAGGAATTGGAAAACGAATAAAATTTGAAAAAAAAAAATTTATTTCTTAGTAATTGTATTGATGATAATCACATATGCATATCGATATAAAAGGTTCAGAGCACAAAACCTATCGCCATTGTAAAATGCCGGAGATGTCCGTTTACGTAAGACAATTTCCGCTTCGACTTTTCATCTGTCGGAAATTTATACGTATTACTCGGACAAATTTTATTTGTTGTCGCATACCCGGAAATTTTGTGCACTGCTAACCGCATAAGATCCGAAAAAATCAACTTTTTAATACGTATAATTAATCGTACGTACTATACAGCAGTACAGATTCGGGTGTACATACGAAATTCTGTGCTAAATTTTGATCGTACATATGGTTAATATAGATCTGCAATTTTCAATTCTCTTTTTAATGGGAAGTTAACTTGGGTTTCTTTTACAAACCGTACGTATTATCATGATTTTTACACATCCGTCCTAATTTGCATTTCCCGTCCCGTACCGTATTATTTTTACTATATCCCAAATATGGCGTTTTACTCAAGATCATGCACTCGTAAGTATGTACGTACGTACATGCTTATTAATGTAAATAATTAATACAATAATATACTCATGATGATATATATGATCAATCACAGACGCTAATTTTATTATCAGTAATCGAACTAATTTAAAAGATACATTATGATTATGAGACGATGCAAGAGATAAGAGTACACTTTACATTAATTCTCGTTTCAATTAAACACAATTTGATACCAATTTTATTATTATTTCAATAAATGCAGAAATTATCAATAAATCCGAATTTTGATTAATATTATTACATGCTATTTAATTAGGTATCATAAAAAAGTCAGGATCAATCTTTGTAAGTTTCGGAGAAGTAGTCTTGCCCTTTCTTTACATCGATAGCCTATAATATGTAATATAATTCACGTTTCACGTGATCAGAAAATAGATCACAAATTGATCATAAACGATGACATCAACAAAGATTTCAATTACCTTATCGCCCTTTTTCCAACCGATTGGACAGACTTCACCATGTTTATCAGTGAATTGAAAAGCTTCAACAAGTCTTAGAATTTCATCAATGTTTCGTCCCACGGTAAGATCTTTGAAAAATAAATAATATCGCGTTTACAATCTATAAAAAAAATATATATATATATGTAATAATAGTTGTTCAAGAATCACTTACCGTTGATAGTTATTTGGCGGATAATGCCTTTATCATCTATAATAAACAAACCTCGAAGGGGAAGTCCTTCTTCTTCGACCAGAATTCCATACGATTTAGTGATAGACTGATTTTTGTCGGCCACAAGTGGAATATTCATAGGACCAAGACCACCTAATTTAAATAAATTTAATATTATATTAATTCTTGATTTATTCAAATAATACGTGTAAATTTTGGTTTTCTTACCTTTGTTTCTTGGAGTGTTGATCCATGCTAAATGACTTTTGATTTCAATCGTATTAATTTTTGTGTTAATTTTTAGTATGAAATATTGTAAATTTAGGTTACTTAAGTTACTTACACGAATTGACTGTCACAAGAAGCAGCCAAAACTGCTGTATTCAACTTTTTAAACTCATCAACACGATCAGAAAAAGCAATAATCTGAATGATCCGCAAATACCCGATAAATATATTGATAAAAAAAAATGATCCATATAATCGTATATTATCTTACCTCAGTCGGACAAACTAATGTAAAATCCGCTGGATAGAAAAAAAGTACAACATCTAAAATACATTTTGGTTTAATAATTATTACTTTGAAAAAAAACACTACAAAAAGTGTAAATTAATTACTCACATTGACCAGTATAGTCGCTAAGAGAAACTTCCTTGAATTGTCCGTCAACAACAGCGTTAGCAGTGAAGTTAGGTGCAGGCTTTCTAACTTTAGCAGTCATTTTTTTCAAGAATGAAAATATATGATTTAGAATTGATAAAGAAATGAAGTTTAAGTTTCGATTTTTTTTATAATACGATAAAGACAAAGATGATTTTTTTGTTGAAAGAATTTGGGGAATTGATGGAATTTATATAATAATTCGCCACGTGTTGAGTTTAAACTCTATTTGTAGATATATTCAGACAATAAAACAAACGGCATTCCTAAATTTAGTCGAAAAGATGCATGTTTACGTATAAAAAGTTATAAGCAATCAACCTGTCAAAAAGATTAGTAATAAAGTTGTTGCCTAGAACGATCCTTTGTCATAATACCTAAAACACTTAAAACTGTATATGATTTCGTTATAGTTTCAGTTATCCCGTCCCAAACCTAAATTGGTAATTTTAATAAATATCGATAATTAGTCATCTTATTAGACAGTCGATTCATGTTCATTTCATAATGTAGATCATTCTTTAACCGAAATTAACTTATAATTTTGACCGATTTTTATGATTTTACTATTATTAGAAGTCAAAAGAAAAGTTCACTTAATTCACTTAATAAAAAACACAACCAAAAAACTTTTACATATAACAAAGCTCCATTTTTGTACAATAAATACTGTAATACTTTAAATTTCGATATTGTTTATTACAAAAATTTGTTATTTTTTAGTCCTTTAGAGACAAACTACCTCTTAAGTTTGGTATTTACACCCATGACTTCTAATAAACAAAAAGTTATGATTCACCCTCGGATAAATTAATTAAGCAACTCTCTTTAATTATCTATATGTTCCAAAACAACACCCATGGGTGTTATTTTACACAAATATAATACATGTTAAATATAATACCGATACATATTCAACTTCTTTTTTAGCGACTTGATTTGTTTTATTAAATTACACCAAAATTATTTAATTCTAATTATTGAATTATTGACATTGAATTATTAACGTTAAATAAAATTAAATATAATACTTTAATTGTATAGCATGATAAATATTTATTTTACTTGACTAAACTACAAATTATTTTATATAAATTATTACAAAGATATATTTAGATATTTAATTTCTTTTTTTTAAAATAGATTTATTTTTGTTATTAATGGTTAAACTTTAAAGCAGATTGTATTATTTAAAACTTTTAATTAAATAATATAATTTAAACCTCTATTTATAAAAATAAATTTATTATTATATATTAGTTATACAGTCGATTCTCTATAAGTGCACGTTATCGGGGTCACTTATAGAGATGTACATTTATAAAAAAGTGACTTAGTCTAAATTCATAAAAACAGATCAAATATTAAAAAAATAAAAAGAAGTTATTACCAAAATTTATTGAATAGATTATGATGAATGCACTTATAGAGAGTCGACTGTAGTCGACTGTAGTTGACTATAGTTTTATATGAGTGTCAGAAACCCCCATATATGACATTTATAATGGTCTATTTTTAGATATACGGTTTCCCTCCTCGACACGAGCTTAAAATCGCTTAAATTCAATTACAGAATTCCAAGATCGGTAAAGATAGATAGACGTTAAAGACTTATCATTTCGGATGAAACCAGATCAAAGTGTCATGGATTTTTAACGATCTCTGGATTCTGTTGATTATACTTTAGCGCGTCATTTTGGACTAGTGAATCAAAAGTTATTGACTATTATTAACTATTAAAGATTGGATACAAATTTCCAAAAATCTTCTTAGAAACATTTATTAGTTAAGCTACAAATACTGTTATCTTAATAAAACTTTGCAGTATAACTCTTTAAAATTTCTTATAATTTATTATACAGTAGAATTTATAATATAAAAATAAATTTTTCGTAAAACTTTTTTTTGTTAAAAAATTCTTAATTAATAATTAATTAATTAATTAATTAATTAATTTATAATTACATATATTTCTTTTAATTAAGTGGTTTAACTTTTTATAATATTTAAGTGTTGCTCACTAGAACGTTCCAATGGTCAAATATTCCAATGAAGATTGTTTATCCAGTGATGTCCAGTGATGTCCAGTGATTTTTGATCGGCTGATCCGAATTGATCGCCTGGAGTAGTAACTTGTTTATATGTTTTGAAGTATTTTTTTTCCTTTATCATTTTTGAAAATATATAATAGTGATTATTTTGCAAAAGAAAAATGTGAATACGTAAATTCCGTGTTACCACTAATTGAGGACAGTCACATAACCTTTCAACTATCAGAATTTAACATACCTACATTGCTTTAACGTAATCTGTAAGGTTAGGAATCATAAAGTCGTTAGTCGACTAATCGACTAAATTTTTTTATAATCAGCGGAATAACGATTAATCGATTAGTTGATTAAATCAATTAAATCAACTAGTTAATCTATTAATCAATTGGTCAATTAGTCGATTTTTACTCAGTTGATACGTAGCTAACAGTTTTAGTCGACTGACTAATCGATTAAAAATTTCTGATCGATTACAATTTTTAGTGATCTGTTTTACACTTAGTTTCACACTTATTAGCTATATTTCTTAGTTAGATTTCTTAGCTGTATTCCTTAGTTGTATTTCTTACTTGTATTCTTGTATTTCTTATTAGTATATTCTATTATACTAATAATCACAATAGTAGTAAATAGTCAACCCTATTATGTAGAATAATACAGGTAAATAAATTTCATTCCATTACCATTACTTTGAGCATAACGATAATTCCGCTTAATATTGTTCATACGTACTACGGTTTACCGATTTACCGAATTAGGAAATCGAATTCTAGAATGATCTACGTAAGAGCTCTTGAATTTGATTGGCTCTCACGTGCTTTCTTTCACCGTTTTTCGTAAGAATGAATCGTACGAACAGACAGTATTATAAGCTTAGTTTCAATAATTCACAAAAATCCATCCTAGTTAACTCTTGTCAAAAAAGTAAATGAAACTTGGAATTATAGAATTTTCTTTAAATAATAAGTTTATAACTTTGTTAACTAAATAAAATTTAAATACTTTTATAATGTCAAAATCTTAAAGAATAAGAGCACAAGATCTTTTATGCATTTTTGGAAATTTAATTGAAAAATACAAGAAAATTGGTTTGAAATCTTGCAAAGCAAAAAAAAAATCATGTTAATATATAAGAAACAGTTAGAAAACTTGCATTTTATTATTAATATTTTTATTAAACTTGCTAATTTTTATTTTTTAACAGTTGATTTTTTGTAAAAGACATTATAATTAATTAATTGTTTCTAATCATTTATATGATTTTCTTTAAAATTCAATTGAAAAATACAATAAAACCTGGTTTAATAATAATCAAAATAATATTATTAATAGTTTATTATTTTAACAGTTATATTTAGCAAAGTTATAAATTATTTAAGTTTTATTTAAACAGAAATTTAGCAGAAGTTGTTATTAATTTTAAATCTTAGAAAATAAATTTTATAAAAGCAGCAATATATAAATAAATATAAAAAAATTAAAAGTTATTTGCAAAAAGTTTATAACAACATAATTAATTACAAAAAGTTTATACTAATATAACTAAAATTTAAGATTTATATATTATACAAGGTAAATACAATAAAGTTTTTATTAAATAATAGAATATCAGATTTTTTAATTAGTAAAAATGTATAAATATAGTTATTAAAATAATAAAAGCAAATAAATTAAATTTTTTTAATTTTTTAAATGTTTCTTATTATTTTTTATTTTTTTTAAAGTTTTTGTTCTCAAAGAATAATTTTTATTTAAATTATATATATATATAAACTTTTAAAAATTCTTTAATATAAGAGGTTATAACTAATTATATATGCATTTTTAATGTCTAATTTAGGTAGTTTACTTATATATTATTTTACAAATTTTATATTAAATATTATATTTATAAACTAATTACAAGTTTTAGTTATTTAAACTTTTTATATATGCAATTTATCTTGTATTACAGAACATTTTTTAGACTAAATTTATTCAAAGTCTTAACATTTATTAATATTTTTAAGATTATTTTATTCTTAACAAGCTTATTAAAATCTTTTATAGGGGTGTGATGACCTAGTAAAGTGATCAGATTGTCAACCTTCCAAGTGGTAGATTTGGTGTTCAAATCCTATCAATAGTGAAAATTTGAATAATCATCTATGTAATATTTGTATTATGGCAACTGTTACTAACAATTGGATTAGGATACCTGTAATAGTAGTTACACCAGCATGACTGACAGGTTATAAGGCATCTGTATAAGTATGATATTACACAGAAGAATGCAAACTAACAAATCAGATAATGTAAACACTTAATAAGTCCTTATGACTATATAAATCTGTTGAAATTAGGTAACAAGAAGTCCATTTGGGAAGACCCAATTAGAAAGATAACTGAATCTTTAACAGTCTTACTGTAAAGGTTAGCCCAAAGGAATGGATATCAAGGTTGTAGTACCTAGTCATAGTAGCCAAATAGGCAAGAACCTCCAGATTGAGAGTCTCAGAAGTACCACCAACTAGGCTACTAGAACAAACTAGAGAAAAAGAATATCAGGCTAATTCAATATACTAATAGACTGATCATAGTTCTATATGAGCTATCTGGATTGAGAGTCTCAGAAGTACCACCAACTAGGCTACTAGAACAAACTAGAGAAAAAGAATATCAGGCTAATTCAATATACTAATAGACTGATCATAGTTCTATATGAGCTATCTGGATTGAGAGTTTGATAAAAAGGTAGATAAAAAGATAGGAGTATACTAAAATACTGGGGTTATACTGTAAAATAAATGCTAAGGTCTAAGTGAACTCTATAAGAACATAGCAGTTTAATGGTCAGCCCTGACTGCAAGTGTTGGTTCTGCCATAATGATACCTAGTTCAGCTGTAAAAATGGATATAAAAGGCTTTGAGAAGTTTATTTCAAGGATAAATTAGTTCTAAGATTGAAATAATGATCTGAGCATCTAAGTATGACTCAATGAGTTAATACAGATTACAGATTCAGAAAGTTTAAAGTAGAATACCCAAGCAGAAGTGTTAGATATAGCAATTGGTAAGAAACTTTCAGGTAGACTTCTTAAATAGATAATATAGAAAAGTTATACATGTAATCAATTGCACTCTCTTCTGTAGTAGTTTATTGAATCACAATACTGATAAGTGATTAATAAAAGTCAAAAGACCAAAGAGATTACCTTAATATCAAAAAAAAAAAACATTTATATTTTATATATAGCAACCTAGTTTTATTATTTTTGTAAAGTTACTAAAACCTTAGTATTTATTTTTTAAATTTTTTTTTTACTTGTTTTTTTACTTAAAACTAATAAGATTTTTCAAATTATCAATTCAAATAGCCTAGTAGACTTGTAACTAAGCTCTTAATATATAATTAGATATTTTTTTTAATAAGTTTTGGTAATCTAGTTAGTTATATATTTTTATATATATATACAATTAAATTTTGATATAATTACCAGGTCAGAAAACAAAAAATTAGTAATTATAAAAAGTTATAACTATATAAAAGTCAAAATTTATATGTTTTATATAAGCTAGAAACAAAAAACAGGATGACTATATCAAGGTTGTAACTATATCAAGATCTAACTATATATATTATTTAGTTTATTTGTCTGTTTTTTTTAAAATTATTTTGAGTTTTTATTAGTTAAATAATATTGTCAAAGTTTATGTTAGTATTTTATTTAAAAATTTCTAAGTAAAGTATTATTTTTTTAGTTTTTTATATCTAATAATTTTATTATAAGTTTGTACTAAAATCTTTTACTATACTAATAAGAATTTTTTTATATTTGTATAATGTTACACTTTGTATAGATATTTTAAATTTTTCATTTAAGTTAGTGTATTTAAAATTATAAATGCATTAATTTAACTAAATAGTTTATTATATGTAATATAAATATAATTTTTCAAATTTTATTATAAATACAATTTGAATATTAAATTTGTTATTTGAAATTAACAACTTACTAATTATATTAAGTTATTATATTTCTATATGTTGTTTATTATTATTAATTTTTTTAATATTAAGATTAATACTTGTAATCTAAAATTTTATTAATAATATATTTTAACTTTGTAATTATATTACAACAATTACAAAAAGCAATTATAAAAAAAATGTATAATTAATTACTTATATAAGTTTAGTTATTGTCTAATTTAAATAGTTTATCTAAAGATTCTATATTAGTTGTTATATCTAGAATCTGTCTGTAAGTTATTTTAGTTGTTATATTTACTTACCAACCTATTTTACCAACTGTTTTAGTTTTTACTAGTACAAATATACTATAATCATTAAGTTTTTAAAGCAGTTTATTTAAATAAAATATCTTTAACTTTATACTAAATCTAATAAAGTTTTTTGTTATTCTAATTTTTAGCTAAACTAATATTTTCTATAGCTAATACCAATACTTGTAATTAAAGCTATTTATTAAACTGCTATATCTTTGTGAAATTTATATAATTCTCATATTTCTTTACAATTTTACTAATATTTTGTATATTCTTATAAGTTTTTCTATACTACTACTTTAGTTAGTTCTATATAATACAACTTTATATTTAAATCAACTGATTATCTAGTAAATCTTTTTTACTTAAAAGTTTTTGTTTATACAAATTATCTGTTCTAAGTTTCTTTTTTTAAAACAAGATAATATTATAAAAAATTAAACTATTTCATTATTTAAAATTTTCAAATAGAACTTCTTATTTAGTATATACTTTTCAAATTTATTTGTATAATATTGTATATTTTTAAAGTTAGTTTTAATACAATCAGAATTAGAATTATTATTTAAATATTCTATTTAAGTTATTAGCATTCATTTTTTTATTTAGTTTATACTCTCTAAATTTATTTATATAATATTGCATATTTTATAGTATAATTAAAATTACAGAGTTATGATCTTAGATATTTTATTCAGATTATTAGTTTAAAACTATTGATCAAAATTTTATTATTAATAATATTTGAATTTTGGATCTAATTTACTATACTAGAATTACTATCTTTTAGATATTATATTATTATTATTATTATTATTTGGTATTAAGATAATCTCTTTAGTTTTTTGATTTTATTAACACTTTTCAGATATATATTTATATAAATATATATCTATATTAAACTATTACAGAAAAGTATACAACTGGTTATATATATAACTTTTCTATATTATTTATTTAAAAAGACTGTCTAAAGGTTCTCTACAAGTTGCTATACCTAATACTTTTGTTTAAGTATTTTATTTAAATTCTTTGATCTGCAATTCTTATATCAATTTCATTAAATTATGCAGAATCAAGATTCTTATCTTAATCTTAAAACAATTATTTTAAAATAAACTCTTAAAGCCTTCTGTATTTTTATTTATAGCTTATTTGATTATACTATAGTTAAAACTAATACTTGCAGTTAGAGCTAACTGTTAAACTGCTTTTACTTTTGTAAAGTTTACTCAAATCCTAATATTTATCTTTTTGATATCATCTCTACCTTTTTTTATTAACTACTACTTAGAACTAACAGAACTCTCTAGACTACCAATTTAGATAGCTTAGTATAATTTATTTATATATCTATTTTTCTCTGATGGTTCTAATAACCTAATTGATGCATATGCTTCTCTTATATATTTGTTATTTAGTTTATTTGATAATTCTTTTAGAGATGTTTCATAAACCTTTATTAGTTTAAGAGTAGTAGATATAGTAAATTATTTTCTATATGATCAATATAATAAATTATATTTTTAGTAAAAAATGAACAAATACTTATAATAAATATTTTTTAAATTTTTTTTTTTTTTTTTAAACCTTAAGCAGTTATGCTAGTACTTTATTAAGATTCTTGAAACTATATATTTATACAATTACATAGAATTTCCCAATATATAAGTCTAGCATCACTCGGCCACCCTAATGGTACCTAAGTGCAACCTGCCACACTATTCTAATTAAGAATAGACTGCTTGTCTAACTACTTAAAGCCATACCAGAAGGGTCTTTCCTTTTCTGTAACAAGCATATTTATTGTCTTCAAAGCTTCCTTCTTCACTTGGTCTGCCTTTGCTGTCTTCTGTTCTTTTACTTCTTTTTTAGCTTGTTTATCTTTCTTTATTTTCTTCTTTGGTTTACCTCTTGCATGAGCTTCTTTTTTCATTTTGTTCATTATATTTATCTTCTTCTTCCAAGCTTGTTTTTTTTCACATCGCACTCTCCATACTTGGTTATAGAAAGTGTTCCATACTGTTCTTGTGACTATGTCTATGCACTTCTGTGTTGCTTGCTTACTTAGGAGTTGCTCCAAACTCTTCTCTACTTTTAGCGTTGTGAGTCCTTTTATTAGCACTTCTCTGTTTGCGATTTCTTCTGCTTCTGTTTCCCCGAACAATGTTTTATAAAAAACTTGTGATGAAATTCTGTTCTTCTTCTCTTCTTTGAATCCATTTCATGCCATTGCTGTTGCAACTTTTTGGATTCATTTCTACAAACTCTTTTGTTTACTACAACTTGCTAGGTGTGCCTGGGTCTCTTTTTCTCCAACTTGGCATACTTGATACTCTACTGTTGTGTATATTTCTGGTCTTCTTCTGTTTAGCTCCTCAAGTGTTGGTAGGCTATTCATTATGCACTTGATTGCTGTGGCTCTTCTTGTGCTGAGTTTCCTTGATGTACAATGAAGATTACAGTTTTAATTATTACAAGTTTAGTAATTTATATATATAAATTAATACTTGGCTTAAGAGCAAAAATTTTTTTTAGCTTCAGAAAAATATAAAATTTTAAAAAACCTAAAAAATATTTTAATAGTAAACCTTAATGTTATACAATTTTTAAACTTTAATTAATTAAAAATTTTTTAATAAAGTTAAAAAAATTTTTTAACAAAGTTTATAAAGTAAGTTTTTAAAAATATTTTTTATTTAGAAAGTATATTGCTAAAATTAATTATTAAAATTTTATTATAAAAATTAATTTTAAAAAAATTAATATAAGCAAATTTGTCTATATTGCAATTTAAGGAATAAGAAATCTTGATAATCTAGAGTATATAGCAAAAAATCTGGCAATTTATGACTCAAAAAACATTATAGCAAATAATTTACTTCTTTATAGCCAAATACTAGAGGTACTCAAAATAGCAAAAATATGCATGGTTTTATATAATATTATAGAAGAATAGACAAAGAAACTAGCATCAATAGACATAATTTCTGGGTTATTTAGCTATTAAATAAATACAAATAAGAGAGAAATATCAAAAAAAGAAACAAAGATAGAAGGAATGAAAAAGACAAAGAAGATTAGAAAAATAGAAATGCTTGTACATTCATAGAAAAAATACCAAGAATATAAAAATAAAATTAAAAAAATGAATCAAGATTTAAAAGGAGTTATAAAGCAAATAGAAGAACTAAGCATTTCAACTACAAATCAACATGATTTCAAAGACTTCAAAACATAACTACAGAAAAATTGCTAATAGAAACAATAAGATATAAAGGCAATAATTAAAAGAAAAAAAATAAAAAAGACCAAGAAGAGTTAACAGATGACAGAATACATAATCTTAAAAAAGATATCAAGAATATAGATAGAAAAATAGCAGAACTAAAAGCAAAAGAAGAAAAGCAAAAAACTTTAGAATTGACAGATACAATAAAGTAAAGTCAGTAGTTATCTAGAAACCATATATGTGATAGAAGTAAATCTTTTAAGACAAATATACCAACATATATAGTGCCAAGTAAAAACAAAAAAGAAAGAATTAAATATGTGCAGTGAATTTTTCAAGGAAATTATTATATTAAATCAATTCAAGAATTTTTCAAAAAAGAAAATAGTTAAGTAAAAGTGAACTTTAACTGTAAACTTAGCAGAAATGTAGCAATAGAGAGAATTAAAAAAAAAGATGATGAATAGCTCAAAATTATCTCAGAAGAACTACAAAAACCAGAAAAAGAAACAGAAGCAGCAAGTACTAAGAAGCAAAAGAAAAAAAGTAAAAGAATTCAAAAATGCTATTAAACAAAGAAAAGAAAAAACAATAAAAATAGCTATATAATAAAAGATAAGTTAGAAGTAAAGTTACATTTAACAATATAGGATCTACTAGCCAATATCAATACAGAAGAAGTAGACTAATGTGCAGAAGTATTAAAAGAGCTTATACAAAATACATTAAAAAATCAAATACAAAGTGTTAGCAGTAATTAAAGCAAAAAAAATTAAAAAAAAAAGTATTTTATAGTTATTGCCAATAGGAATACACAAACTTGCAAGAGTAACAATAGAAGAAGAAGACTACAATCAATGTAATATGCAAAATCAATTTACAACTCGATTAGTAAAGCTTTTAGGAAATGTATCAGAAGTATTACTATTACAATGCTTAAAGAAAAAAGGTGTAAAATCAGTATATATACTATTTAATAGAAATGAAAACCAAAAAAGATCAGCTACAATTACATTCACATCAGCAGAGAAAATAGAAGCAGCACAAATGAAACCAATACAATTTAATAACCACTTACTCTTTTGACAAAACTACAAGAAAGGAAATGAGAAATATATAAACAAGAATAAAGAAGAAAATTATATTAATGAAGATGATATTAGTGAAAGTTCAAATACAGAAGCTTATAAAAATATTAATTGTAATAAAAGATGAAAGAAAAATAATAAATACTACAATAACCACAAAAGAAACCAAATTAAAAATAAAGAGACACAACCACAGATGCATAGCTTTCTTCAAAAAATATTAAAAAGATTAGAAAGATTAGAAACTCAATAAAGCCAACAGCTCTGGCTGATTACTTCTAAGGGCACACTAGTTGAATTAATGAACTTAGATGAGGAGATTAGAGATTTTCTGCAAGGTGAAAGAAGAGTTTTTGAAGAGAAAAAAAGAAAATGTCTTCTAATCTAAAAGAAAAAAAAATAGAAATAGAAAAGAAAAGACAAAGAACAAAGCAACAACATGAAAATAATTAAAAAAAAAATAGAAAAAAGAAAGAAAAAAAATCAAAATAGCATGTCACAATGTTAATAGACTAAAAACTAAAGGTTGAAAGTTAGAGAACTTGCTTGGTTAAGCAGAAGAAGAGAAAATCATAATATTGGAAATTATTGAAACAAATTTTACAGAAAGAAAAGGAAAACTTTTAACATATATAGCAAACAAAAGATATAAGTTTTTGAACAAGTGCAACAGAAAATAAAAAAAAAGGTTCAAATATTAGAATTATAGTTAATGAATAATAGGAGAAGCATGTAGGTGCAATTAAGAAAATAAGTAAATATATGATAAAGATTATATTATATTTCAAACAATTGAAGTTAGTAGTAATTGCAGTCTATATACTACCAAATAATAAAGTAGCAAAAAAAAACATTTAGCAAAAAATCATAAAAACAGTTACAAAGAGAAAAAGACAAATACAAATTATTGAAATAAGTAATTTTAATTATACAGTAAACAATATTTTAAACAAACAACACCAACAAACAGTAAACTACAAAAGGTTGCCAATCTTTCATTAGATAAAGAATTAAGACTTTAAAGACATATATAGAGATATGAATCTAATAAGTCAACAATATATATAGTTAAATGGAAAAGCAGCAACAAGAATTGATTATATATAGATATTAAAGAAATTGGCCTTAAGGTTACAAAAAGCAGAAATTGAAGAAGTAGAAGAGATTACAGAAAGTGATTACAAAATAGTAATAGTAAAAGTATAAATAAAGTATTTAGTAGTAGAAAAAAGCAAAACAGTGATTAAAAAGAAAAAAACAATCAAGAACTGTATACTTGTATGACTAAGCAAGATTAGATAATTAGAAAAATTATATGCAAGAATTACAAAACTGACTAGAAAAGAAAAAGATGTTAAAAGACATTCACAAAAAGGAGCAAAATAAAGAAAAAAAGGCAGAGAAAATAAACAATATATAGAACATAATAGAAGAAGCAATCATTACAGCAGTAAGTAAATATATACCAAAAAAAAAAGTATATAATATAACAACAAATAGAAGGAAAAGTTCAAGAGAACAACAACAAAAAGAAAGCATTGTTAAGCTCCAAAAATTAATAAAACATGTAAAAACAAAAAGAATTTAAGCAATAACAGAAGAAGAAAGAAGTAAAGTAAATAAATAGTTAAAAACACTAGACAAAAAAATTGGTGCAAAGCTATTATGATTACAAAGACAATGGTTAAATGCATAAATAAAAGATATAAAGGATTGAAAAAGCTATTATTAGAAAGAAAAAAGAAAGATTGAGAATAAATACAAAGAAAACAAATAAAAGAGAATATAAATAAAAGATATGAAATAATTAAAACAGACCAAGGAAAAATAATAGAAAGTTTTCTGAATAAGCCTTATAAAAAAATATTACTTAGCAGGTTCATTAAACAAGTAGAAGAAGAAACAAATTTGCTAACAAGTTCTGAAAATATCAAAATAGAAGTAGCAGAACATTACAAGAAGCAATTTAGAAAAAGAAATACAAAATTAGAAAAGATGTCAAAAGAGTAAAAAGAAATATATAAACCACAGAAAAGCATTAAAGAGAATTAGTATACAGAAGTTGAAAAAGAAATTAAAGAAAAAAAATAGAAAAAGGTATTAAGAGAACTAAAAACAAAACCAATTTCAGGCATATTAGATATAAGTTATATTCTGATAAAGTGAGCAGAAAAGAAAACACAAGAGGTATTTAGAAGCTTTGCAGACCTATATCTAGAAGTAGAAAAAATACTGACCAAGTAAAAAATAGTACAAGTTTATCCAATACTCAAAGATATTAAGTGGAAATATAGTCTAAACAATATATAACCAATAGCACTAATAGAAACTTTCAGAAAAGTTGTAACAAAAGTGATAACAAAAAGGCTTGCCAAAGTGTTTATGAAAAGAAAAATACTAAAAAGACCAAATTACACAGAACTTCTAGGCAACTCAACAAAACAGCTAGTACATATTCTTAATATGATAATAGAAGAAACAAAAGAGAAGAATAAAGAAGTATGAATACTCTTACAAGACATAAAAAAGGTATTTGACTCAGTTTTACTAAAGAGTTTAAAACTAACATTATGAAGAGTCAAAATACTTAAAAGAACAATAAAATATATTTTGGACTTGTTTAATAAGAGACAATTAAAAATTATTATAGCCTATGGCCTAATAGAAAAAATAATAATAGAAGATGGCATAGATCAAAGTGAAGTAATATCTCTATTGATATAGTGACTTTTTTACAATCTATTATTAGAGAGAATACAAGAAGATGAAGGTTTAGATTATATAGTAGAGTAACAAATTAGAAAAGATATGCAATGCAGCAATACTATAAGATACTAACAAGCAGTAATTGCATATACAAATGATACAATATGAATTGCAAACAGTAAAGAACAACTAATGGATATGTTAAAGATAACAGAAGAATTCTTTAAGATAAATGATATAAAAATAAACAAATCTAAATCTAAGCTGTTGATAATAAACACAAAAGTGAAAGAGAAGTAATTTTTAGAAAAAGCAAGATAATAAAAGAAATAAAGAACAAGATAGTTTATACACTTGGAATATAGCTAAATACAAAATAAGTAAAGTACTAGTAAAGAAGAAAGCTAAAGGAATAATTAGTTAAACAATAAAAAATCTTAGATACAAAAAAATAACAATGAGCCAAATTGTATATATAAACAATATAGTAATAATATCAAAATTAAGTTATATGCTACAATTAACAAAAATATCAGAAAGAAGCATAAAAGAAATACACCAACTGATAATAAGTTTGGCAAAGCAAAAAAGCAATCTGCAAAGAACATTAGAAAACTGTATAATGAAACACAAGGATCTTAGAAGTTGCAAAACATTACAACAAGAATTGGTAATAAAACAAATAAGTGGTCTACTAGCAAGACTAAACAGACAAGATAGTCTTAAACAGTTAACAAAATTAAGAATAATACAAGGTTGCCAAAGAGCAGGTCTTACAGAAGATATATAAAAAACAGAAGAGATACTAAAAAATATAGAAAGATAGAAAAATAACTTAGCTTGTTTAATATTGCTAAAAGCAAGAAGACTTAATATAAACATAAAAACAAAAGATAGTTTATAGACAATGCTGAGATATGAAACCAAAGTAAAAGAACTCATAGATATGCAATTACAGAAAAGAAGCAGTACTAGAATAAATAAAGCAGGCTTAATATATCTAAACCAGCTGATAGATACAAAAAAAAAGAGATTAATTACATGACAGCAGCTAAAAAGTTACTAAGGTTTATCAAGTAAAGGAAAAAAAGCAGAATAGTTCAAAGCAATAGAACTAGAAGTGCTTATTAGACCAGAAAATAGAGAAGTTAAAAGGCAATTTAGAACAATCAGACAAAATACTAAAGCAATGCAGATAAGATGAGAGTATATCTTGGAAGACAAAAAAAAAAGAATAGGTAGCACATAGTGCACAGAACAATTGACAGTTAGAAAAGATAGTCAAGAAGAAAAGAAAAAAAATACTAGTAGAACATTGGCAAATACAGAGTAAAGAAAGTGAATTAGCAATTGAAATTAGCAGATATAAAGGTTGTACAAGAGAAGAAGAATACTGAGAAAATAGCTGCCAACAGTGAATAAGAGTAAATAACAGAATCAATATGATTCCAGATGCATTGATAAAAAAAGACAGCAACAAGATTAAGATAGTGATAGATCAAATAACAGAAATAATAAAGACAAATAAACTAAAAATAGGTAAACAGAAATTTGAAAGACTAAGAATAATAAAAGAGCTAGAAGTAGAAATAATCAAATGTCAAAAGTTAAAAGACAGCATTAGTTAAGAAATAGCAGAAGTCTTAAGAAGAAATACAATAAGAAACAAGAACAAATATATAATATATACAGATAAAGCAGCAAATCTAAAGACTAAAAAAGATACAAAAAGCAAAAATAGTATGGGCATAGGGTGGGTGCAAACAGATAAAACACAAGAATGACTAAAAGAGGAGATAGTATTAGGTCTAGAAGGATGGCAAACATTGACAATAGCTAAGTTAGTAGCAATATGAGCTGTAATTTTAACAATACTAAGAGAAAAGCAAGTAGAAATATATACAGATAGCAATACAGTAATAAGAAACATTAGTAGAGGTTTAGAACAAGTATGCAGAAATAAGATTCTTAAAAAAAAGAATACAATATAGATAATAAAAATTAGAGAGCTTATTATAACAAAGAATATTTAGAGTTTATTAAAGTTAAGAGCTACAGTAAAGATAAATAGAATGATAAAGCTAAGAATTTAGCAAAAAAATATGCAATGAGTAATAAGACAATACAGGTTGAAAAAGTTAGTTGCAAAGAGATAAAGTACTGCTTAGAGTAAAAAAACAAAGGTGCTGACATATCAGCAAAACTGCTATGCAAATTAATAATGAATACAAGATTAGAGGCAGAATGGAAAAAAATAAAAGCAATTAGAGAACTTGAATTAGAAACAGAAGTTATAATTTATAATTAAATATACTTTTGAAATAGACCGAAGATATTTAAAGAAGTGCATTGCACAACAAGAAGAGGTAGTGCCAGAAGAAGCATATTTATAAAGTGCATAATGGATAAACTTTCAACCCTAGAAAAACTTAACAAAAGAAGACCAGATATATATACAATGATAGAATGCCAAGTATGCCAAAATAAAACAAAAGAAATACAGGCATATTTGGTAGCATGTAAGAAACAAAGGAATCTGTGAAAAAGAATTTAAAAAGTGACTATTGCAACAGCCTAAAAGGTGTTAAAAGAAGAAAAAAAAGTTCAAGTTCTTCTATATGTATTATATATTATATTCTTTAAAAAAACAAAAGCAGAGGAAATTAAAATAAGAGAGGCACTAATTAAAGGTCTCATTTTAAGAGAAATACAAGACAAATTAAGGCAGCAGTTTATAAATATAATAGCAAGAATGGTTTAGAATACATTCTATAAACAAGTATGAAGAATCTGATATGAAAAGATTAATGAATAGAAGAAAAATGAAGGAATAATAGGTAGGATAAAAAGAAGAAGAAAAAAGAAAAAAAAAGCATCAAATAAAAAAAGAAAACCAAATCAGCAAGTCATAGAAGAAAGAAAAGTGAAAGTGAAAGAAAAAGAAAAACAAATCAGAAAAGAAGTACAGAAAACAATTTTAAAGCTTGTTATAAAAGAGAGAAAATTCTTTTATTATGGACTTTAAGTAGTCAGACGAGCAGCTTATTTTTGTTTAAAGTAATACAGCAGATTGCACTTAGGTACTATTAGGGTGGTCAGGTGATGCTAGGCTTAGTTGTTAAGGATATTTATATAATTGCAAATGTAATTTTAAAATCTTAATAAAGCACTAGCATAACTAATTAAGGAAAAAAAATACTTTAAAATTATTTAATTTATTTGTAAATAATTAATCATATTTAGAATATTTTTTTAATTATATGTATTTTTATATTATTTATTGTTTTTTAAATAAAGCTTTAATTTTTAATATAAGTTTTTATACAATTTTTATTTAATACAAATATTTTAATTAATAATAAAGAAGTTATAATATAACAAATAATTATAGCTAATTTATTGTTTAACGATAGTATTTTTAACTTAATAAGTAGTAAATAATGTAAAAGAATTTCAAATATAAAAAAATAGCAAGTATTTTTCAAAATTTTAATGTAATTTTTAATATTTTATATATATATATTTTTTTTTTGGTATTAAGATAAGGCCTTGCTTATATCTTTATTAATAATTTAAAATAGTTACATATATATATACTATGACTAAAGCCAATACTTGCAGTTAGGGCTAATTATTAAACTGCTAACTATACAGCTACTACTATTTGTATAAAACAAATAAATTGAAAATTACATGCAAGAATAAAAGCTCAGACTAATTTATCTGTAACCTAAACCTACTAGAGTAGTCAAAGCTTACCTAAATTTGAATATTTAGTATATAATTTAATGATATGCTATATTTGATCTATAGAATAGACCAAATATTGATTTTGCAAATTGCTTGGCTGATAGGAAGGCATATATTAGAGTGAGTATGTAGTTGATCTAAAAGTCTATAAAGGCATAAGTAAGTATAGTTTCTACAGAACTGTATATGCTTAGTTGCTGAATTAGGTAATATTGAAGGTTTGTTGATTAGTTAAGATTAAGGTCTATTTTGTTATTTTTTCCAATTTGAGAAATGAATGCAGTATGTTTTCTATAATTGTTCATATGATTGTTCATTAATATTAAGAAGAATATCGATAATAACTTGGGAGGCAGTTTTGTATAATATGTTGAAGTTTTGAACTGTTGATATAAATAACTTTGAAATAAGTTCTTTGAGAGTAAGGTTAGGATAAAATGTGTTAGGTAAGGTGTATAAGGAGTTGAAAGCTAGGTGATAAAGGATTTTATGAATTAGATTATTTGTTTGGTAAGTATTAAGATCAGATAATTTGTTAAAGATAATTTGATTAGTAAATGTTTGAATAATTTGGTTAAGCAAAAGTATATTAGTGCAAGTATGTCAGTTAGAGTGAGAGTTAGCTAGATTATAGTAGAAGCAATTAATATCTGAATATTGATTTGGGTAAATAGTATAAAATAGTTAGTATGTTAGTAACACATTAAGAAGGGTTTTGATTTTAAAAAATTTTAGTTGATTGAGTCTAAAATTAGTAATATTGTGTAAGAGTTTTTGATTATGATTAAAATAGAGCTAAGTGAATCTTCAGTCAATATCCTGATTGAAGTATGACTACTCACTATTATATTTTTGAGATGTCCATATAGCTAATATGTGAACTTTACATATTTGCTTAATAAAATATCTTGTAGGAAGTTCTATATAATGTTGCTCCTATTGAAGAATATGATAAGGATTATAAAGGTTTGTGTAATTAAATAAAAGAAGTAGTGATGATGGATGTTGTTTAGCAAGAGAGTCTGCTTGCTTATTAAGATTATTATCTAAGTGGGCTTGCACTTTGTGAAAAATAATTTGTAATTTGTATAATTTAATAATATTAGAAAGAGTGTGCCAAATAGACCATAAGCTGAATTTGAATAGCTTATTAGGATAATTTGAGTGAAGTTGAAGGTTGTTAAATTTGAAAATTACTAATTAAGAATTAGTGAAAATATTGACTACTGAATTGCATAAAGCTGTTGAGATTGCAGTAATAATTAAGAAAAGCATAGCTCTATATGATGAGGACCAGAATTGTATTTTAGCAAAAAAGGAGTTAATAGTTTGATTATTGTTATCAATTTGAATCTAACTAATACCTATTATGTATTAATCAGTACTAATGTTGATTACTGAGCCATTGATATAAAAAGATAGTTGTTGGTAAGAGTAATTATGTTAAGAGATAGATATAAGTTTGTTAATAGTTTCACTTGAAATAAAGATTTCAGAAACATTTGAATTAGAAATAGGAATTATAGATAAAAAAGAAATACAGGTTGGATGCTTGACAGCTGTAAAGCAGATAAGGTCTAAGTAATTTGCATTAAAGTTAAGTTGGTGTTTGGAATTAGTTCTGCCAAGAAATTGTGTTGAAATAATTGCAGAAACTTTAACAGTACAAGTTTGGTTAATTTTATGAGAATTAAGATGGCATTCTGTACATCATTTGTATTTAGCAGAGAGTAAAAAATAGAATTTTGAGTAATTTAAATCTATATTGGAAGTCCAGTAAGTGATGGAGTAATGGTTAGATGAGGGGAAGTATTTTCATATTTTTTCAATAATAATTTCTTTATTGTGATATGAAAATAATCAAAGTTTAGATTTTATAAGTTTTTTAGATATATTAATAGTATAATAAGCATAAGGGTTATGACCAAGTAATTGGTAATGTGGTAGTATATTTCAGTAGTAAGAGTGTGTTAAAATTTTGTCTTCTAAATAGAAAAACCAAAGAGGTTTTCTTCCCTTAGACAAAAATAAAAGTCTAGGTAAAAGATGTTTTTAGCCTAATAAGGTACTATTGTCAGCTGTGCAGAGTTGTTCAAAATATATAATATTAGATTGTCTAAGTTGTTTTTTAAAGATTGGGTATTTAGGATGCTGAGATAAGATTGATTCTAGTAACTGGCCTCTGTTATTAATTGTATAAAGCTATATAATATTAGAGTTAGCTGAGATTACTAAGCCAAGATGAATAAAAAGTTGAATAATTTTAAATTTTAATAAGTGTCTATTAGAACCATCAATAATTGGTTTAAGATAATGTAAAATATTAATAGAAGACTATAAGTTATTTTGTAGTTGTTAAAGTCTAATTTGAGTTGTAATGCCAAGAAGATTAGAGTTGTTGATTCATTGAAGATAATTAGAGATGTGATGCTGAAGTTGAATATTTTATATATTATAAATATTGTATAAATATAGGTTAAGCATTGTGCTATTTGGTATAGATCTGGAAAAATGACTTGTGTTTTGCTATAGTAAGGTATTTAGATAAAATTTGATTACATTTAGTGTGAAAAAAATAGTGTTATGTAGTCGATTTATATTTTTTCGAATTGTTTTAAATAATCTTAATGTTAAAATATTTCAAATATACTCAAAAAAATATGAATATTTTTAAAATTTATCAAGTTAATCTAGATATTAAAGTTGTTATTTTATTAAATTTGAATATATTTTTTACAAACTAGATAAACTTTATTTTATAACTTTTGCAATTATATAAAATTTTGATTTTATTTAAAAAATATTTTGCATATTTGTGAATATCTTAAAAAGCTTTTTAAATTTTTTGATTTATTTATCATTATTTCTATATTTTTTAATTATTTTATATATTAATTTTTTAAAAATTTTCAACTCTTTCAAAATATTCTTATATATAAATATAATAATGATAAAAATAAATTAAAACAAATATATTATGTTATTATATAGTTAAAAATTTACTATATTAATTAATTTATTTAATAATTATATTTTTAGTAATTTTTAATATATTTTAAAATATTTTAAATTATTTGAAATATTAAAATAAATAAACTTTTTATATTAGTTAAAATTTTATTTAAAATTAATTTTACTATATTATGATTAAGTATTAATTTTATTATTATTTTTTAATTTTATTAAACTTTGAAATATTTTAAATTTTTTCAGAATTTTTCAAAATATTTTGCAATCTTCAAATAATTTTTAAATTTATTTTACAATATTTTTTTTTTTTTAACTATCCCCGATGTATTACATCGTGGGGCGCGTGTGGCGCTCTAATTTTCTTTATTAACTT
>CAJVQA010000782.1:0-30018 GCA_910591915.1 Cetraspora pellucida
AATTTTGAGAAATAATTAAATGTTTTTAGCAAAATTTTGGTACAAGTGATCTATGAAGAGAGTTACAGAATTGGTCCATCTATAGTTTCTTCTTAGTTTATATTATTTTTAATTGAATAAAGATTAATAAGTTCAAGATTGGATATAACATAGTTTTGATGATTAATAAGAAGATTAATGAGTATATTGATAAGAGGTTGGGGCATTGATATATGTTTAAGAGATTTAGTAAAAAGATTAAAGTTTACAGAATCATATGCTTTGCTCATGTCCTAAAACAAAAGCCAGAGTTGTTTATTATTACAACTGGCATTCTCAATAATATTGTTAAGTATATATATAGGGATAGAGGTACTATTGCCAAGTAGGGTGATATAGTTATAGAGAGATAGGATAGGTTATTAAGTAAATATTAAGTTAAGATAATTAGTGAAAAGTTTGGTGTATAGTTTTTTAATATATTTAACTAGGCTAATAGGTCTTGTATTAGATAAGTTTCTATTGAAGATAGATTTTTTTGATATTGGAAAAATGTGACCTTCTTTCTATTGCTTAGGTATATAGTTAGTTTGAATGCATCAATTAAAAAGAGCAGTTATTTTTTAAAGAAAGGCTGGGCCAGCCTGTTTTAGTATTTTATAGCTAATTCCAGATAGACCACATGTCTTATTATTAAATAGCTGGTTAAGAGTTGTAGAAATTTCATTTATTGAAAATTTAGCTAGAGCTGAATTGTAATAGTCTAATTTAGTTGTGATTTTGGATTGGTATTCCTCTAATCAGTTAGAGTTAAACTTATAAGTATCAATAGGTTTGTAAGCAGTCCAGTTATCAAAATATTGTTTAATTTGTTCTTTAATAAGTTTGGAATCTGTTATAATGTCATTTGGTATTTTAATATTATTAATTTTTATAGGATCTTTGTGATAGTTAAGTATACTGTTGATTATTGTTTTGGGATTGGTTTGGAGTTTAGAACATCAATTAGTAATATGTTGGTTTATTTCTTCTCAGATCTGCTTGATGTTTTCTATATTTCAAGCATAATAAAGGGCTTGTCATTCAGTATTAGTATTAGTAATCCAGTTTGGTATAAGTTCATAAAAATTAGATATAGAATCTATATTAAGTTAATGGGTTGAATTAAGATATGAAATTGAAGAATTAAGATGTATAGGTATTAATATTATGTTGGCTAAAGAAGATTTTACTTGTCTAATAATATTGTTTAGTTTTTTGAAACTTTGATGAAGTAAAGTAGATTTAGCAGAAAATAAGTATTGAAAATTATGAATTGTAGATTTTTTGTTAGAAATACATTTAGTAGCTGCATTAATAATATTAGTTTAAATTTTGTGCCATATAGTTTCTAGTGATTCAGGAGTTTGAATTGAGATAGGAGTTTTGTTTATATTAAGGTTATGGGTAACTTGGTCAGCAAAGCTTTTTTATAGCTCTTTGTTCATTGCTTTGTAATTGAATATTCTTTGTTGAGTTCAGGTTGAATGTCTGTTTTTTTTAATAAAGATATAAGGAAAAGTTCAGAAAGATATAAAAAGTTTGTGATTACTTTAAGTACAGTTTTTTGCATTATCCAAGTAGAATAAGTTAAGGTATTTAAGTAAAGAAAGGTAGGCCCAGATGTAGTCAATAGTACTGTGGTGTCTACTACTGTGCCAGGTGTAAGAAGGGATATTTGTGTAATCTGCCAAGTTGTAGATATTATTATATTGTAAAAATTACAGTAATTTGTATTTGATGAATAAAGAGGTGAAGTTGTTAGATGGCACATTGAAGTTACCTAGTATTATAGATAGAATGTTTCAGTTAGTTGCTTGTTGAATCCATTGAATAATAATATTTTGTATTTGAAGTCTAAGTTGTGAATTTTCATATAATAAGTATATAGATATTATTCGAAATTTGTGATCATGTTTAAAGAAAAGATCAATAGTAATAGCATAGCTAGGAAAAGTAAGAATATTGTGTATATAAGGTGTAAGTTGTTTTTGAATTATAAGTGCAGTTCCTGTTTTGGAACTGTTAGTACAAGACCAAAAATAAGAGAAATGTTTTGAATTGTAAAGTTTGGTAATAGCATTGTCTTCTGCTATTTTAGTTTTTGTAATGCTGATAATATTTAAAGTATAAGAGATACAGTAATCTTCCCAAACTTGCTGTTTGAGGTTTTCATTATATTCTCGAACATTGTAAGTACAGATTGAAAAATTTAGAGGTGAGGTGTTAGAGATCCTGAATTGTGTTAAGTTACTAAAGATAGCAGCTAAAGGTGCTAGTATAGAAAAGACAGGTGTTGATGTGTTTAATTTTAGCTGAATGTTTAGATAATGCCAGATGGCTTGAATTGGCAGGATAAAATGATTAGGTAGTGGTTTAGCTTCAGATAAAAGATAAACATAAGCTTTGCTATAATTATTTTTAATAGAAATAGTTAATGTATAGCCACAAGCATTATCAGGTGAATAGCCAAAACTGTGAATGTGTTATAAAAAAAAAATAATAATTTGAGGATGAGAAAGCAGTAGTAAATGGTTGTAGAATAGAAATTTGTTGTAGCAAGTATTAAGCTGGATGTTGTTATAGTATTGTTTAGCTATTGTAGTTTCATCATAATCTTCTAAGATGGTTCCTACTAATTAAAAATAACTGTAGTCTATGTCACTTTCTTTTATAATTAGGTTAGTATTTGGTATATTATTGTTTATTGAAGAAAATTTAGAAGGAATAGATATAGATAGATAATAGGTATAACCTAATAGTTGTAGAAAAAAATGTTCAGATAAAGGTTGAGATTTGTTTAAAAAATGTATATAGCATTTGCTATAATTGATTTTAATTGATATTGTGAGTGTATAATTGAAATTGTTTAGTTGTGAGTAGTTGTAATGATGAATGTGTTTTA
The DNA here is from genome assembly GCA_910591915.1 of Cetraspora pellucida. Classification (NCBI taxonomy): domain Eukaryota; kingdom Fungi; phylum Glomeromycota; class Glomeromycetes; order Diversisporales; family Gigasporaceae; genus Cetraspora; species Cetraspora pellucida. The sequence continues at coordinate 2,924 of CAJVQA010000782.1, forward strand.
AAAAGAAGCTAAGTGTTTAAGGATGTGAAAGTAGAGGTAGGTTTAAACATGCTAACTACAGGTTGTAGCATGAGTCTAGGTCATATAATGTATTGTAAGATGAGTCTTGTAATTTTTCCTTAGTATAAGATGATAAAATAGGATTCAAGGAAGTGGAGAGTTTTTCTGTAGATTCACTTACCATATGCTTGGCTTGCACAGCTGCACAGAATATCATAGCCTGTCCTGTATATTAGGTCTGGCCATCATTAATCTGGTCTTCCATATATGAATCTTAATTTTAGATATTACAAACCAAATAATATCTATAAAATAGTTAAATACTGTTGCAACTTTATTCGAATACAGCTAATTAAAGATATAAAAAAACTACAAAATAAAATTAATTAGGCATACAACACATTACAACATTTCTTGCCCAGTAAACTATCAAAAATTAATATCAAAACTATGGCAATTATACCTTTTGAACTAATAATTACTAAAAGATCACAAACTCAAAACATAGCAAGCTTATTATGTACACTGTTTTATTTTACAACCTTACCAGAATCATAGTTTATATTATTATCTGAACTGTCCAACAATCTACAAGAACTCAAAGAAGAACTAAAATCTCTTTTTCTAATAATGAATTCTAAACAACTTCAACAGCTAAGATACTATTGTGCAAAGCTAATTGATCATTATAAGTTTGACAAAATTTCAGCAATATATTTCAACTTGTTATCTAGCATAAAGCCACTACCAACTACATATTATAAACTAAATAGCAGAATTAGATATCTATTTCTATCAAACATGTTAAAAGAAAATATAGATATTTAAAAAATAATAGACTTACTAAGAGAACACTATAGATTTAAATTGCTATTAAATGACTTTTTTATACAAAAGCCATTGCTATCAAAAAATACACAAAACATAAAACTCAAAACTCAATTTAGCTATTCTATAATAGATGATAACATAACAAGAGAATTTCTAAACTAGGCAAAAATAAAATACAAAATACAGTTTTCTATAAGCAAAGAAGTAATAATTACTAATTCAACAAATAAACCAAGACTTTCAAATGATAGTACAAAAATTACAGAGTACAATATTACTATACCAATTACATCTTTTAGAATACTAGTAGATACAGTTAGACTGCTTTATAAACACTATTATTTTGATCAAATACCAGTACACTGGATTGAAATACTAAATAAATAGCAAAAAACAAAGTCCCAACCTAATGCAACAAACAAACCAATAATTCTATCAACATTAGTTTAATTACAAAAAATGCTTAAAAACAAAACAGATGAGATATATATTAGTTTACTAATTACACAACAAGCAGACATTATATCTATATTAATGATACTTAGACAATACTTTGAAATTCCAAAAATTCTAGACTACATCCTACAACTACCACTACTTCTAAAACCAATATAGGACATTCTATCCAAATGATAATGACTAAGTTATACCAAAATAAATACAACAACACTAAAGAAAAAACACTAAACAAGCATCATAAAATAGTATCAACTAAATCAACTAAAATAATCCTATATAATATACAAGGCACTAATAGCAAAATCAAATAGCAAGCTCAAGAAAAGAAAAATTTACAGATCAGAAAAAAAGCAATGAAGACATTATTAGAGCTTGTTATAGAAGAAAGAAGCCTTTTTTTTTTTTTTAAACTTTAAGTAGTTAGATGAGCAATTTACCTCAATATGTTTGGAGTAATGTGATAGGTCATACTTAGGTATTATTTGGGTAGCTGAGTAATGCTAGATTTAGTTATTAAAGACATTTATGTAATTGCTAATGTAATTTTAAAAATCTTAATAAAGTACTAGCATGGCTGCTTAAGTTTTAAAAAAAAAAAAAATTAGAACAATTACATTGTAGTAAATAATAATAATTTTAATATTATTTTTAATAATAATTCAAATTACAATATTAATAATATTACAGAACTTAATAATTAAAAAACTAACTTGGAGAATTTAGATACACAAACAACATTATTATAAATATTTTTTTTTTTAATTCTTTGGCAGTCTTGTTAGAATCTTTTATTAAGAGAATTGCATACATAATTATATAAATATTAGTTTAATTTTTAGGTTTAATATCCTCCAGCTATTGTATAAATGTTCAAAAGTAATCTGCTACATTAAAGTGAGTTTATACTCACTACTAGAGGGTTATTCAGACTAGTCTTTAAGACTGTTCTAGTAAGATCTCTTGTTATTACTAATTAATTTTCTAACTGTATTCTTCTATATATCTTTTATGTTTTTATTTTTTATTTCTTTTCTCTTCTTTATATTTTTTATTTTTTTTAAGTTTTTGTCTTTTGATCTTGATAAAACTTTGTATGATAGTTTATTTTGTTGTTCTATTGCTTTATTTTTGTTTCTTTTTTTCTTGTACTGATTTTTTAATTTTTCTTTTATTTAGATACTTTATTACATCTTTTTCTCTAAATTTTTTCATAAAATTTATTCTATATAATATCTACTATACTTATTAGAAAATTTCTTGTTTCTTGTACTGAAATCAAAATATTTTGTATCTTCTTTATTATTTTTTCTTATAAAAGATCTTTAATAAGCTTTTTTCTTACTTTTACTTTTTCTTCTTTTGTTTAGCTTTAGATTGCTTCTTTTAGCTATATTTGAGCAATACTCTTTTTTTTTTTTTAGAAGTATGTTTTATGCTATTTTTATTGCCAATATTTCTGTCTTTATCTAGTAGTTTTTATAAAAGAAGCATATTGCTAAATGGTCCTGGTCTTTTTTTTTCTTCTTTGCAAACTATACAATTTGTATCTGTATACAGGTCTGATCATTTTATCACTAATTCTTTAAGTATAAGTATTTTTTCTTGTATATATTTAAAGAGTATACTTAGTCTTTTACTTTTTGTAATCAAGATGCATTTTATTTCATTCTAATTCTTGATCTTTTTTCATAATAGTACCTAGCAGTGCTCTTTTTTTTTTTTCTGTTTTAGTTTTTTAACTGCTAATGTATAGCTTCATTTTGTATTGTTTTTGATATTAAAAACTTCTTTAACAAAGTCTCATGTTGGGGTTTCTATTACTTTGTCTTTCTAACAAAGTGTTATATTAGATTTTGAAACAGATTCTTCTATATTTTCATTTTTATCTTATATATTTGTTTCTTTTTTTGCTACACTATCTGCCTTATTATTCTATTTATTATTACTATGTCTCTTTATCTTTATTAACTTTAAATCTAATTCTTTTGTTTATATTATATCTTTTATATTTACAGCTAGATTATAATTTTTTTTATTTTTTATTTTATTATTATAGATTGTATATTATTACATATACTTGCTGTAGTTGCTGCACTGTTTGTGTATATTTTAATTTTATTTTTGCTTAGTACTATAAGAACTATATACCAAATAGATAGCAGCTCTGCCTTTGTTGAAAAAGGTCATCCTTTAGTATCAATAATAACTTCATTTATTATATACTCTTTTTTATTGTTCACTTGCACTTAACCAGCTTTTATATAATCTGGATCTTGATTTTTTTTTTATTAATAATCTATTTGTGTAAAAGATCAACTTCTCTTGTTTGACATTGTTTTCTTTAATGTGCTTATGTTTTTTTACTAGTAACTTTGTAATTTTATTACTAATTTTTGTTTTTTAATTATTTTAATGTCTCTGTTTCTATACAAATCTCTTTTAAATATCTTTCAAAGTCTGAAACCTTGCAATCTTTTTCTTATACAATAAAATCTAATATATTTATATTAATTTCAATTGTTATACATCTTTTCTATTTGTATATCTTGTAATCATTTTATAGATTTCATGTTTTTTATATTTTTTTTATTATTATTACTAGACTGTTGTTTTTATATCTGCAGCCTCTACATTTTCTAGTATTGTTTTTTTTTTCTGGTTGGTAACTTGCTTTTTAGTGTTCAACTTGTACTGTTTTAGACATTCTAACTATTATTTTTCTTACTAATACTTTTTTTTTCTTATATAATAGTATATTATCTATAACTACTTAATCTTTTTGTCTTGTATCATTTGATAGTTTTCCTAATTGTGCTTTTATTTTTTCTTTGTTTAGAACTGCAATTCTAAATTTTAACTTTACTATTCTGCAGCTCAGTTCTTTTATTATCTCTGCTTTTAGAATTTTGAACCACTTTGCTAGTCTACCTTTAGTATTGCTTTTTTTTAGAAAACTTAGTTGGTGCTATATAATTATTTTGTTTTTTTCTTTGTCAATTAACTAATACACAAACATAATACCTAACTCTTTTAATCTATATGTGACTATTAGTGTAAAATTTTCTTCTAAAATTTCATATATTCTTGTGTTTTCATTATTATAAATTAGGTTTTTATAGTTAAAGTTCAAAACTAATTGTAGTTTTTTTGCTCTTAGTATCATTAAGCATGCAATTGTTTTTTTACAACTTTGTACTTGCTTTAGAAATATTTTCTTGGCACATGTTTTTAGATGCTTCTATTAAATAAAAACTATTTTCTATTCTTATATTGGTTATTGTTTCTTCTGGGCCTGCTATATTAAGCTAATTATATAAACTAGTAATTTGCTTAAACAGTAACTGGTCCTATAATAAGTTAAGATTATCTAAGTTTTTGTAATACATTATACTATTTCTTACAGATCATGTAATTTTTATTTTTATTTTTGCCAGGCCAATTATTGATGTATATATATTAATTATTATGTTTTTTGATATTCTTGTTATTTGTAGCATGTAGACTAACTTGGATATAATGCACATGTTGTTAATATATAATATTTGGCTGATTGTTAGCTTTTTTGGATTTAGACTCTTTACAAATATTTGTACTATTTCTTTAGCTTTTAACATTATTATTAATTCTTTAAGTTTGCAGTTTAGCCAGATTTTAAAAATCATATAATCATATTTTTATCTTTCTTCTGAATTTACTCTTTTTCAAAGAAAATTGTTCTATTTGTCTTTTTTTCTTTAGTATTCATTGTAATAAGTTTGGTTTTTTTCATTAATTTGTATATTATTTAAGTTAAAGAAATCTTCTGCTATTTCAATAATTTTCTTTATTTGCCTTTTACTTGATACAATTTATATTATATTATTTGCATATGCTATTACAGCTTGTCTTTATTTTTTTTTCTTTTGCATTATAGACTCTATGCTATTATTGTATAAAGTGCACAATGTATAGTCTAAACTTGAGTCACTTTGAATTCTTTCTAATAATGGATTATAGAATATTCTCTATATTAAAGATGAGATTACTTTATCTTATTTAATACTATTTTTAATTTCAAAGACTGCTATTGTTCCTAAATCTGTAATGATTTTTAATTGTTGATTTTCAAACAAATTTAAAATAAAGGAGGTGTAGTAATTTAGTGAAGTGGATAGATTGTCAACCCTCAAGTGGCAGATTTAAGGTTCAATTCCTATAGTGCCAAATTTTGGAAATTATACTTGTGTTATGATAACTGTCTTTTGCTGATCGGTTGGGTTTTGGGTATCTGTAACCTTAGATACACCAAGTCAGACCCCACCTGACATTGGGAGCTTGGGGCATCTATGTGAAGTATAACATTACATGTATATAGAGGAATATAAAAAACTGATGTTGTATAAGGTTTCAGTGCAAACCCATGATAAGACTACTAGGCATAGAAGGCTAAGAAACTGAGAAGATGGAAGCCCACTTGGAAATCCTAAATAAAAAGGTAGCACAAACTTTTGATAGTGCCATTGAACCGATGGAAGTCTATAAAACACCTTTATAGGAACTGTTAGATAAACCAGATAACAAGATGTGTAGAAGAGCATATGACCAACTAGGTTGCCAGAATCATCAAAGGAAAAGGATATATAAGTATATTATACCAGGCCATCTGGATTGGAAGTTTGAGAAGTCAGTTAGTTCTGAGTTGTAGCTAGTAAGAGATGATAAAAAAGAAGTTAAAAAGATAGTTATCAGAGTTTAGATAAACTTTACAAGAATAATAGCAGTTTAAGAAGTAATCCTGACTGCAAGTGTTGGCTTTGGCTATAGCATCAAACCAGGTTAGCAGTAAAAGAGAATATAGCTCACTCTAGTAGATTTATCTCAAGAATAAAAATAGTCTAAGAATTATAGTCCTATAGTTAAAAGTGAATAGATCTGGGTCTGTGATCTGGTAAAATTAATATTAGAGTTAGATTAGAGGGTTTAAATAAAACATCTAAGCAGGAGTGTTAGGTATGGCAATTGGTAAGAAACCTTCAAGCAGACTCCTTAAATAGATAATATAGAAAAGTTACATATATAGCCAGTTGTACACTCATCTGATAGTTCATTATAGATACGTCTATATAAAACATATACTTAATATAAGTATTAATAAAAAGCTAGAACCAAAGAGGTCACCTTAATACCAAAAAAAAAAAAAAAAATTTAAAATAAAGGTAATTGCTATTTTTGATATTTTAAGTCTTTTAAGTGCCAAATCTAATGCTACTAATTATACTGAATCAAAGGCTTTTTTTATATCTTGTAATACTAGCCAAAGTTCCTTTTTGTTATCTTTTTATTTTTTATTATTATATTAATAATATGTACTAGCTTTTTTGTTAACCTTTCTAGCAACTTTGCAAAATTTAGTCTTTTTAATATATTTTTTTTACAAAATATTTGTATCAATCTTTTAGTAAATATTTTGGTTATACATTTCTACAAGATTTCTAGCAATGCTATCAGTTTTATATTACTTAGATTATATTGCCAATTTAAGTCTTTTGGTATTAGATAAATTTGTAATATCTTCTATTTTCTGGGTATTAATCCTGTTTTGATACATATTTCTGTCAGCCTTTTAAGGATTTTTTGGGTCTGATTGCTAGCTGCTTTGATTAGCATATAGGTAATTCTTAACACACCTGAAGCTGTATTATTTTTAAATTTTAATAACATTTCTAGCCAGTTTTTTTCTGTAATGTTCTGATTTAGCTGTTTATACCAATTTTCATTAATTTCTTCTTTTGGCTGATATATTTTATCCTACTTATTTCTAATTTTATAGTTTTGAAAGTTTTGTATTCTAAATTGTTGCTAAAAATGCTTTTTGATCTTTTTAAGTATCTTTTGTAGGTTTGTTATTAGCTTTCTATTCAAGTCTTTAAGCTTAACAAGTCTGTTTATTCTTATTTTATTTAATAGTTTGTTCAATAAACTTGTTAATATTCTTTCTTGCTTACTATTAATCATTTGATATCTTTTTTTAATGTTTTGCTTTATTTTTTTTAGCCTTTGTTTTTCTATCTTTTCTGCTTTTCTTTTATACAGAATCTTTTATCAACCATACATATTAAAAATTATTTCTTCTGTTCATATCTCCGAAATTTTTTTGTTTATATATTCTGCTATAATATTGAAATCTTCTATATTTTCTAAGATCAAACCTAGTTTGACATTATTCTTTTCTAAGCTGATCTATTTTTCTAGTTGTAATAATGCTTCAGTTAGCTCAAATTTTTTTGTTTTATTGTTCTTTTTGTTTTTGGTAGTATTTAGAACTTTTTTCTTTAATATTGTTTTTCTTGCTGCTTCTAATATATTTTTATTTATAACTTTTCATATTTTATTCAAGTTTTCTTTAGACTTCTTTGTATGTTTTAACCTGTTTTTTTCTATTTTTTGTGCTAAGTTTTTATTTTTAAGCATTCTGTCTAACTCTTTTTTATATTTTTCTCAATTTTCTTTTGCTGCTTTTTTATATAGAAAAATTGTTTGATATTGTTCTAACTTCTTAAGTTTTGATACTTTGTGCTATGCAGTTATATGGTTTAATTCTAATTTTGCTACTGCTGCATTATAGTTACTATTTGTACAGTTAAACATATCTTGAATCTTTGCATCAATAAGTCTATTTGCAACCTCTTTTGTCATTTAGATTTAATTAATTCTTGTATTAGATTCTCTATTCATTTATAAAAATTCTTTACTTCTTGGATTTTCTATTCTAAAAAAGTCTTTGAAATCCTGACCAATTAGCTATTTTAAAATTAGTTTTTTTTTAAAAGAGCTGCATTTTAAAATACTAAACCTATCTAGCTCTGAATTAACAATGCAGTTTAAGTCACTCATGATTACTATTTGTGTTCAGTAAGTTTTTTTAATATATCTTTTTATGATTGGTCTTTAGATTTTTTTCTGTTTTTCTTTATTGTTAGATAGTATATATATTATTATAACTATAAGTTCTAGTTGCTTAAATATGAAGTTTGCTATTATTATACATATATTTATTGACTCTATATATTTAACCAAAATGTCTTTTTTATCTTTCTTTTACCAGTATTTCAACCTCTAAGACTTTCTTTTTTGATGAATTTAAATCTGATCAGAAACTTCTATATTTGTTCAGGTTTTTGAGATGAAAAAACTTCCTTTTTTGCTAATATTTGTTTTGTCAAACCTAGTATATCAATTTTATTATCCAAAACTCATTCATATATCAATTATATTTTGTAGTTGTTACTTTTTATTCTATTAATATTATAATATATAATGTTCAGTTTCAAATTGCTTTTTCTAATCATCTTTATTAATGATGCTTCTTTGTATATTGATTCTTGGTTAGAGAAAACTTTTTTACTATTTTTTAATATTTTTAAAACATCTATTTTCTTTGTAATCTGGTTCTTTGTTTAACTGAAGTACTTTTCAAGAGCTATAGACAGAATTTACTTGTCTATTGTCTAAATTGTTAAGCTTTTTTAATATTTCTTGCAATATATTTTAATACTTTTTAATTTGTTGCATAGTTAATATTTATTTTTTTTGCTCTGTATGCTTTTTGTTCTTTCTTTTTGTTTCTTTTTTCTTTTTGTATTTGTTTCAGATTTAATTGCCTTTGGTTTCTTATTTTTAAAATTATAGATGTCTTGAAAAAAACTTAGTTTTCTTTCTTGTTTTTTATCATAATACTCTTCTGTGTTTTCTTGATCTGATTTACTTGACTTTACTTCTTTTTTTTAGTACTTGTTTTCTTTTATATCAAGACAACTTGTTATAATAATAAAAAGCAGTTTTTTCTTTTACTTTTTGGCAATCTTATTCAGATTCAAAGTATACAAAGGCTATACTTCTTTTGTTACCATTACTATTGTTCAATATGAATAATGTCTTGACTTCTAAAAGTCTTAGTTGTCTTAACAAGGTTGACTTCAATACTGATTTTGGAATATCTTATAATGCTACCTTATGTTTTCTTCTTTTCTTGAGTATTTCAGAATCAAATCTTCTTAGTATAATTTTACACATTAAATTTTTTTTTAAAATGCACTAACCAGCTTGATGCTAGAGAGTTTAGTCTTTGCTGGTTCCAACCTGTGATTTGTACTAATGCAGCTTTTGTCTTTTTTAGAGTTTTCTATTCAAATATTTTTGTTTTTTTATAAAAACTTAGACAATATGTAACTTTTCTATATTTTGTATTTTTTGGCAAGTTCTAAATTGTTAACATTACTGTTAAATTATTTTTTACTTTAGTTTGTTTATTTTGTTTTTGTTTTTGCTTTAGCACTTGTTTTTGTTCAAAGTTTTTTAATTTATTTTTAGTAAACTATATAGAATTACTTATTTCTTTAGATATTCATCTTGATATATAGATGTCTTTATAAAGTCTGTTTTCTAAATTCTTTCTTTTCTCTACTACTTACTGTGTTCTTTTTTGTTCTATTGTTGTGTCTTAGAAGCATTAGTCTTTTTGACTTTTTTGTTTCTAGATCATGTATATTACATTTTGTTATTAACAGAACTATTTTATTTTCAATATTTGTTTTGTCTGAATTTTTAAGCATTCTTTTTTTGTTTTATTTAAAAAAATTTTGCTTGTTTATTAGCTCTATTATCTCTTTTTTATTTACTATTTTTATTTCTTCTTCTAAGTGCCTTTATTTAAGACTGCTTTCTTGAACTATCAACTATATTACTAGTACTTTTAGCTTTATTTTGTTTTTGTTTTACTGAAATTTACTTTTTGTTGTTCTGTTATTTGATTCTTTTTTTCATGTTGAGCTATCAATTTTTTTTCTGCTATTAATTTCTTTTTTTATGCAAGTCTTTTGACTTACTAGCTGTGATATTAGTAGTTTGAGCTTCATTCTTGTCTCTATATTTTGCAGTTTTTTTTTTACTAATATATGTTACATTTTGTATACTGTTTTCATTTTTTTGGTTAATTAAAACATTTTCTTTCATTGTTGTAATTTTTTTCTTGATAATATTTCTGCATACTTCTTTATATTTGTTTACTAAAACTCTTATAATATATACCTATACTGAGGTGCTTGCATCTAAGAAGTTTGCTATATTTATATCTATTTTTGTAATATGTTCTTTTTGCTTGTTTAAGCAGGCATACTTTTCTAATATTGTTCTTTGATTTAGATTATACAAATCTTTAATTTTTGGCATTGCTATTTTTTGTTATTAGTTGTTTGTTTAACTTATATCTAACTTTATTCTAGAACCTTCTAAACTAATTACTAATCTAATAACTATATATGCTTTTGTTTGCAATATCTTATTTAGCTAGTCACATTCTGTATTGGTTGAATACTTAAACACATGTTGCTCTGTTTACTTATTTGTTTATTCTAACTTATGTGATTGTTTATTTTGTGATTTGTTTATGCATTAATTAATCAGCTTTTCAGAATCACAGCTAGTTTTTAATTTTTTTAGAAATTTTCTAAAAATTTTTGAAAACTCTTTTAATATTTTTAATGAGCAGCTTTTTCAAGAAGCTGTTTTAATAAACTTATGCTGTTTCTGAGTTTTCTTGCTTTTTCTTTAATAGCAAAAAATCAGTTTTTTAAAGTAATTTTTGAGTAAACTTTGATGTATCCTTTTTTTATTTTTGCAAAATTAAGATTAGTAAAAAAAGTTGTCAAGCAAGAATGTTTATAAATAAATTTACTTTTTTTATATATATTTATTTTTAGTTTTATATTATATTTTATATTGTTTTTAATATTTTTATATAGTTTATAAATTATTTTATTAGTTTTAATTATTTATTTAATAGATTAATATTTATTTTATTAATAAATTTCTTATAAAATTTTATTTTAGCTAATAGTTATTTGAATATCTAAAATAAAATTTGTTTAATTTTACAAAGATACTGACTAGAAAAATAGTGATCCTGATGTAGTAGTTGGACTGTTTTTCTTTAACTGGCAGATTTAAGGTTCAAATCCTATCTATAATAAAATTTAAAAATTAATCTGTATTATAATAATTGTGTTTTGCTAATCAGTTAGATTGAAAAGATAATCTGTAATCTTAGAGATACCATTTTGAATAAAAGCTCAGAGTATCTATATGAATTATAATATTACATGTATATAGAAGAATATTAAATAACTAGTATTATATAAGAATTTAATACAAACTTAAGATAAAACTATTAAGCACAGAGGTGTAACAACCTAGTGAAGTAGTTAGAATGTCAATTCCCAAGTGGCAGGTTCAGAGTTCAAATCTTAGTGTCAACAGAAAATTTAAAAATCCTCTTTGTATTACAGTTAACTGTCTCTTGCAATTGGTTAAAATAAGATATCTGTTACCTGTATCACATCAGCATGACTGGCAGATCACATAGCATTTGTGTAAAGTCATATGATATTGTCCTTTGAGACAAGGTCTATAGTTACATGAAGAAATGCAAACTGATACAGGCAGTGCAAACTTACAATAAGTCCTTGTGGCCATATAAATCATAAGAACCAAAAGAAAAAAGATGAAAGCCCATTTGAAAGGCCAAGTAGAGAGGTAACCCAAACTTTCGATGATGCTACTGTAAAGACTAAACTTATAAAATAGAGCTAGAACTTGTGAAACTAGGCAAATATACTAGTCTTTGAAAAGAAACCAGATAAACCAACCAGGCTACTAGAATTTCTAGATTTTGAAAAAAAAAAGTATATACTAGCAAACATGTAAACCAGAAATGTATAGTTTCAACTACCTTTCTGAACTATCTGGAATAGCAGCTTGGTAGAACTTAAATTGAATACTAAAGTAGTAAGAATATGTTGTAAAGTCAGTATCAGGGTTGGAGTAAACTCTACAAAAGCATAATGGTTTAATAGTATGCTCTGATCATCAGTATTGGTCTTGGTTATAGCAATACCAAGTCAGCTATAAGAATGAGATACAAAAGATTCTGGAAGGTTTAGTACAAGGTCAAAGGTTTTAAAAAACTGCTTTAAAGACTTAATAACTATGCTATATTTTCATTAACACTGGCTAGGGCCATTGGTAGGCAGAGGTAGGTGGATGAATACAGAAACTAGAATAGTTAAATAGAGAATCTACATGCAGGTTCCAGGTATGGCAGCTAGTGTAGAACCTTCAGATGAACTACTTAAATTAGACAATAACTAAAGTTGTATAAGTAGCTAGTTGTATACTCTTTTTATGATTGCTCTAGTAGTTGTAATACAACTATTAGCCAAATATACTATCAATAAAATCCTAAGTTGCAAGTACTTATCTTAATATTTAAAATAAAAAAAATAAAACTATTAAGCACATAATACTAAAAAACTAAACTACAAAAACCTATTTGAAAATTCTAAGTAAAAAGGTAATATAGACTTTTTGATAATACTAATAGACTAATAGAAGTTTTAAAAAGAATAACAAAATGAATTGAATAACAATATATGTAGAAAATTATATATTAACTAGTCTATTAGGAATTGCTAAAGAAAAATGATTTTAGAGTACTATATTGAGCTATCTGGATTAATAGTTTAGAAAGTTTTATAAATTTCTTAGAAGAAATAGCTAAAATAAATTGAATGACAATATGTGTAGAGAAGCATATATCAACTAGGTTGTCAGGAATTGTCAAAGGAAAAAGACTCTAAGATACTATATCAGATCATTTAAATTGATAGTTTAAGAAGTCTTATAAGTTTAAAATAAGAGACAAAAGTTGAAAAGAGAGGTATTGATATTTTAGTGAACTTTACAAAAATTGAAATAGTGTAATTTAACAGCTAAACAGATAATTTTTGTAATTGCAAGTATTAGGTAACTATAGCATGTTGCATAAAACTAGGTTAGTATATATAGAACATAAAGGTTCTAGTAAGTTTTTTGTCAAAAATAAACTAATTCTAAAGGTACTAATAAGAATCAGGAACTTGAATAGGTAGTATTTTAAAAATGTTCTTATAATACAAAATGAATTATATATACAAAAGATTTAAATAGGCAAGGCCTTTAGCTTGTTTGCAAATATGGCATCTAGTATAAAACTTATATAGTAATGTATAAATAGATTACTTAAATTAGATACCAAAAGTGCATATATAACTAGTTGTAACTTCTAATATAAAAAAGCCTCTGAAGACATCTGTATCTTATAAACTTGAATAAAAATTACTTTTCAAAGACAGAAACTTTAACTATAAAAAAAAAACAGAAGAATTTAGATTATGTTTTAAATGCCTTAGATGCTTTAAAACACTATTAATTATAATACAATATTTACTATAATGTTACTATATATTTTCTATATATTATTATAGTTATTTTTTTTTTTTTTTATAGAGTGAGGCCTGGCCTCAGTCTTTAATTGAACAATTTGGTATTACATTAATTAAAATGTTTTACATAAATTATTACAGAAACCTATAGCTAGAACTAATTTATCCTCAGCCCAAAACTCTACTAAAGTAGGCTATCAGACTTCTTCTAGATTTAGTGTTGCTATATAAGAAGTAGATATGTTTGTAGTAAAAAAAATATTTGCCCATTTTTTATATTTTGTTTTAGCTGCTTGATCTGTAACTAGATGTTCAGATGCCATTACTGTAAGTGTATTTGTTAGTAAATTATTTTGATATACTGCTTTGCATCTTTCTGTCCAAATTTGCTTATATATATTACTTGATGTTTTGTAAAATAAATTAACAAGTAAGCTTAAAGTAATGTTGCAGTTTGTGAATATATCATCTAGAATTAGATCTTATATTCGAAGAAAGTGTTGAGTAGCATTTTGTGTTAAAGTGAATTGTTGCAATAAGACAGATATATTGCTGTTTTCTATTTTGTGTTTTGTACAGAACTTGAATATAGTTTGTTGAACTAGCTGATTAAAGGTTATGGAGTTTGCTTAACATTCAAGCTAATGTAAGTTATCTTCTATATGTAATGTGCAGTGATTGCAGGATAGATTGGTATAAGTTTTAGGTTTTCTGTAGTATAAATTTAAAAGTGTAGGTAGCTCATTTAGTAGAAACTTAATTTTAAAGATTTTTAATTGTAAGTGCTTAGAATAAGTAGCACAAGTATTAGGTTTGTTGTTGTAATTAATGAATTAGTATGTTAGGTCCTAGTTGATATTTTGACAAATAGTGTTTTAATGGCTAGTTTTATTTAAAGCATGTCATTTTGCAGTGTTAGTTGCATTTTGTAGATGATGAATAAAGTGACAAGTTTTATTTTCTATTGATGTTCCATTCCAAGTAAGAAAAAGTTGTTGTTGTCCAAAGCATGAGGCTAAATATGAATTTATATTGTTGTGTTGTAGTAGAAAGATGAACTGTTCTGTTGTAAAAAGAGTGATTATTTAGATTCTTTATATTAATACATTTGATTTTGAAGTGTTTACAAGTAATTATTGTTTGTATTAAGAGTTTAAATGGCCAATGATTATGTTTTTGTAAAATAAGTATTGTGTTTGATGTTAGTATAAGAAGTAAGTTGATATAGTTAGTTGTTGATTTGTATATCATAAAAACTGTTATTTGGCAATATTGTGAAGCAATAGTTAGTATTGTTATAATATCAATAAGATATGCTTGTGTAATAAACAACCAGTATATAATTTGAGAAAAGAATGTAATATTAATAAATGCAAGGGTTCAGGCAAATTGAGCCTGTGAGCTTGAAGTATTTGGCTGAATTATAGTTGCATAAAGGTTAATTAAAGCTTTTTGACTTAAAAGTTAATTGTTGAAAGATGAGATAAACATATATTGGATGTATTTGGTAAAAATAATTAGTGTATTAAGTTATTTATAGATATTGAAGTAGTTGATAGCTAAGAATTATGTTTATTGGTTAAAGTATTATAGTTATTTTTAATTGTATTTAAAATAATATTTGTAAGAAGGTTTCTAAATATTAAATGACTATAGAGAGTTTTATAAATAAATATATAGGATCTGTATTATTTCATCAATAATAACTTCATAAACATTACTTTTTATTAACAATTATTTACTAACAAGTTTATTTTACTAATAGGTTATTTTACTAAAGTTCATTTTATTAACAAGTTTTTTTTTATAATCATTAACTAAAGTTCCAATCTGAATAAATCTGTTATCTATTTATTCATATCCAAATTTATCTGAATATTCATTTACTATTAATATCCAGATAATCCAACAGATATCTGGATAATTATCTGGATATCAATAGCAATCAGATATCTAAATATATTCGGATATTGGATATCTGATAAATAAATGAATAAATGAATAATAGATTAGAACTCTAGTATTAACTTTAACTCTAATCTGACCTTAATGACAATAGTTAAAACTAATTTGTCTATAAAATAAGCTTTAGTAAAATAAACTGTTAATAAAATAAACTTGGTAAATAATTGTTAGTAAAATGTAATGTCTATAAAGTAATTATCTGTAAGTTGATTAGAACTGAATATATGGGTTATATAATAATATATGTTTTATTTAAAAACTTTTTTATGCAGATTTTAAAATATAAAAATCAATAGAAACAAAAAAAAATAAAAATAAACAAAACAATAAATACTATATAAGAAACTTAAATAAAAAAGTTTACTTTAGATAAAAAACTATCTATACAATATGCAAAATAAAAATACAATTGCTTTAAAAATACAAGCCAAAAGTAAAAAAAAATTTTAATACTATCAACAAAAAAAAACAATTTAAAGCTAACAAGGACAATAATAATATTTAGTTACAAAGTTAAAATACTAGACATAATAAATAATAATTACAAATATTTTAACAGACAGCAACAATATTATACTAACCTAGATGCTATTTATAAAAATGCTTATAACAAAAAAATATACTGTTTTTTTGCAAATTTTAACTAGTAACAAAAGTAAGCAATAGGGATGTAGTAATTTAGTAAAGTGGTTAGGTTGTCAACTCCCAAGTGGCAGATCTAAAGTTCAAATTCCATAGATGATGAATTTTGAAAATTATATCTGTATTATGATAACTGACTCTGTTGATCAGTTGGATTAGACAAATCTGTAACCTTTAGTTGCACTATCTCAAATAGGAGCTTAGAGCATTTATGTAAAATATAACATTATATGTATATAGAAAAATACTTAACCAGTATTGCATAAGACTTTAGTGCAAACTTATGATAAGACCACTAGATGCAAAAAACAAAGAAACTGTAAAGTTAGAAGCCTACTTGGAAATTCTGAGTAAGAAGATAGCACAAACTTTTGATAGTACTATCAAACTGATAGAAGCCTATGAAACACCTTTAGTAAGAATAGATAAATAAACCAGATAATAAGATATATAAAAAAGCATATAACCAACCAGGCTGCTAGAATTACCAAAAAAAAAGAATACTAAGATATATTATACCAAGCTATCTGGATTGAAAGTCTGAAGAGTTTTGTCAATTCTTAGCTATAGTTAGTAGAAAATAATGAAAAAGATATTAGAAAAATAGATATTAGAGTTTGAATGAACCTTACAAGGGTATAGCAGTTTAATAGTTAACCTTAACTGCAAATGATAGTTTAGGCCAAAGTAATATTAGATCAGCTGTAAGTATAAGATACAGTAGGTTTAGTACAAAGTTAAATATGACTTAGTGATTATAACATATATTTACTGATTTACCAGTGTCATTAGTAGAGTATAGTAGATACAGAATCAGAGTGTTTAAATAAAGAATCTACAGATAGGTCTTAGATAGGGTGCAGAATGAGCTAGGCTAAGCCTAAAAATTTGCAAGCCAGGCTGGGCTTTGGTTTAGTTCAGACTTATAATTTTTGAACCTATTACTGTTTAGGTCAGGCACAAATTAGGCTTGTTAAATATCGGGCTGGGCTTAGCTTTATAAGAAAGCCCAATCAGGTCTGATAATACCTAGTAAACTTATAGTCAAAATTATAGCTTAATCAAATCTGAAATTTAGAGGCTATCTTGCTCTATTTTATTATTAAATGCTTTTTTCTTTTTACTTTAAACACTATTACAATAATTTTTAAAAAAAAAATGAAAAAAAATGCAGTAACACTCATTGCTTAGTATCATTCAAAGGTTTTTTGGTCATGTATTCGATTATGAAAATCAATCAAACTATAAGAAATTAATTAGCGAAATTGTAATCGATCAAAGAGTAATCAATATGCATAAGAAATATGTAATTAAAATTGAAGTTAAATAAAGTATAAGAAATTAAATAATGCAATTGATATAATTGATTTGAGTTAAAATATTATATATAAAGGATATAAAAATAAAAAGAAAAAAATTACTTTTTGCTTTCATTCTAAATACAGTAAAATCATTAATGTGAATACATACCTTTATATCGAGGTGTTGGTTGTACATAATTCTTAATTTGTTGCCAGTTATATACATAGTTATAGAAGGCCATGATGTAGAAACATTCAAATGCATGAAAAGCATATATCATAGGGCTTTTTGATGATAACTAGTAATTATTATAATAAAATAACTTTCCTTTATAGCATTATAAAAACATGCATATATCACAAAATTTTTTGACAGTTAATTAGCAATTACTATAATACTTTCCTTTATAGTGCAATAAGAACATTCAAATACATGAGATGCAAATTCTAAATAAGGTAAAAGCTGTCTAGAAAAGTTAATTCAGCTTTCATTTTATTAGTACATGTGTGCAAAGAATTGAATAATTATTTGAAGCTAAAAAAAACATTAGGTAGGTAAAAAAAAATATATAAATATAACTTACTGCTAGAGTTGTGTAAATAAAAAAATAAATTTAAATTTTTTATTTTATTTTATTTTATTTATTTATTTTTATTTTAATAAGCAGATAAATTGTAGTGTTAAAAAATTAAAAAGGTTTGCACAATATATATTCAATGCTAGTGTATGTAATTGAGTTCATTAACTAAATATCATTTATTACAGTGTGATCTGAACATGAAGGATCCTATTCCAAAAAAACTAATGTCAAAATATTACAATATTGTGGAAAAAATTTAAAGCTTGTAAATAAAAATCTTTATTAATTAAGCAAAATTATTCATTTGCTATATGTATAAACATTTTTCACTATTTTTACTACCTTATTAGATCATAAGTATTTAGAATTAACTCATTATTTAATACTATATATTAACTCAACATTTTTGTAATTGTTGTTCTTTATACCTCTATACAAGATTTAATAATACCTTTAATTAAACACTAATAATGTAATTAATTATATTTATTTTTAGGGTGTGGGTTCTATAGCTTAGCAGTTAAGCTCCCATACCCTCCACAGTCAAGGTCAATAGTTCAAGTCCAGCTAGAGGCAAAGATTTTAGCTTCTGTAACCTAATAAGGAGCCTGTAATTGAATGTGAAGCTCTGCATTTAAGTCCAAGTGCAGTATAATAATGGAAATAGGAATTCCTAAAAGGAGACCCAATTATGGAATGCAGGCACTATGTGTAACAAGCAGTTGTTACAAAAGGTTACAGTTATGAAAAGATTGCACATATAAGTCCTTTAGGCTAAGGCAGCACTAACATCCTTATACCTCCTAATATAGGCAATACCAACATCTCTGTACCTAACTTGTAGGGTACTTACTTGGAAGGATAATCAACAGATTGTGCAAATAAGTTTTAATTAGGATTCAAAAAGAGGATTTGATTGGAAGAGTACTCTGAAAGTAACCATAACTGAAATGGTGAAAGAAGCAGTGAACATGAGGATGGACTGTAATAAAGAATTGGTCTAACCAAAAATTGGAAGCACCTCTGGCACAGCCAAATAATCTAATTATAGAAGAGAAAAATCTTGAAGGTTGGTGTATAACTTCTTTGTATAATATAAAAGTACCAAATTAGGTTTCTGGTCATATCTATATGAAAGTCTATGACAAACAAGACTGGGATCAACCACCAAAGTAAGATAAGATCTGCAAGGTAGTATGGCATCAGTGGGGTCAGTATAACTCTCTGGGGCATAATCAGAATTGTCTTGCAGGTATTATTGAATAAGCTGAGAGCTTGCAATATATAGTAATATGGTATCATTAGGGTCAGATGAACTTCCTAGGTATAACCAGAATTGTCCTGTTTGTAAGCACAACAAGTCTTAGTCTCTACTATAGAAGGAAGCATCATGTTAAAGGTTAAATGCAGCATTGAGTTACTGTATAATGTTAAGACCTAGGGCATCTGCAGAAATGGCAGCAGCAGATCTGGCTTAAGATACAGATTGGTTAAAAAACCAATGGCAGCAGCAGATCTGGCTTGAAATACAGATTATTTGCAGATCCTGGACCATTGTCAGAACACCTTAGAAGAACCAATAACAGGCATACCAAAGATAGGAAGATCATAAAAATCAAATATACCCAAATAGGACCAATTTGGGAGTAGTACAGTAACAAAAAGATGAGAAATGTGAAGAACAAGATAATATTATATATAGTTAGATTAAGAAACAGAAAAAATAAGACAGGTAAAACATGTGAGTGAAATATATGGATACAATTTACAGAAGACAGTACCTTTGGCATTTTGGATACCATATTAAGTTCAGTAGGTATTCTTGTCTGTGTAGTGGTTTAATTGTGTGCCTTGACCACAAGTGGTTGTTAAGATAACTGCATGCAAGCATGTAGTAGACATGCATTTAGGTGCTATATGGATAACCAGGTGAAGTCAGTGGTGTAAAATTAGATAGTATATAGTACTAGTAATAATTGATACTAAAATGTAATTGTAAATTTGTACTATATCAAAATTAAAGCTAATAAACTAACTGGCATTGTCGCCAAAGTTAAATATATATATATATATATATATTTATTTATTTTTAAAATAGATTGATTTGAATATAATATTAATAAAAAATAGATAACAATATGCTAATGTATATCCTAAATTAGAATTACTAGATTAGCATTAATCTTTACTTATTATAAATAGAAATAAGAAGCATCTATTTTGCAATCAGTAAAGAGGAAAGTCCTGAAATAACAACTGTTAATGAAAAATCTGAGGCAACTGCTACTAATGAAAGTTTCGAAATAACTTTTACTAACAAGAAATATAAAATATGTCTTGGGTGTTTCAAGAAGAACACTTTAAATCTAACACCCTAAAGGATAAAAATTTATTTTATTTACTGCTAAAATTTAAAAATTTGCTATGCTACTTAAACTGCCATTCAAACTGTCATTTAACACTATCACATTGTTTCACAGACATGCATATCTGTGAAGTCATATAATAGCATTGTAAATTTTATTAGTGATTATGTTATAAATTTTTTATTATTAATTAGTATTTATAGAACATAATTTTTTAGTAGGTTATATTCAATGTCAATATTGCAAGAATGATTTAAAGTATAAAGGTCAATCAGGAACCAGCATCTTAATTTGGCACATGAGAAACACAAAATGTAAAAAATATCTTAAAGTTGAAAAATCACAACAAAAGTTACAATTGGGTACATCAGGTCTTACTACATATAAATTTTCTCAAGAAAGAAGTCATCAAGATTTGTCAAATATAATTATAATGCATAGATACTCATTTCATATAGTTGAACTTGAAGGATTCCTAATCTTTGTTAAAAATTTGCAGCCAGAATTTAAAATGATGTATGAGAAGACAACATGTAAAGATTGCATTGATGTTTTTAGAGATTTTAAAGTAAATGTGTATATGATGTTGCAGGAGGCTCCTAGATATTTGAGTTTTACAACTGATTTATAGACATTGATTCAAACTGTTGGATATATGGTAGTTATGTGTCACTTTATTGACTGAGACTAGAAACTTCAAAAATTAGTCTTAGCATTTAAGAAGGTTTCTGCACCACATACAGGTATTACTATTAGTGAAACACTTCTTAATTGTTTTAATAATTGGTAAATACTTTAATCATTAGGCTATATGAACTTAATAATTTTGTTTTCATAATAAAATTTTTTAAAATAATCAACTCAGCTTTTAATTTTTTCAAAAATTATATATAAAATATATATAATTTTAGATTTTTTAAAATTTGAAATTTGAAACAGCTGAGTTATAAGAATAATTTATTAAGTTTGTATAGCCTTAAATAAATAAATTTTATAATTGTAAAAATGCCAACTATTACTAAAAAAGAATTAAATAAACTAATAGAGGTATTATATCAAAAACATTAGCAATTATTACTAATAATATAATTAGTAACAATGCTGTAATTGCTAATATAAAATGTAAATTTAAGAAACAAGATATGCTTATCATTAATGGATATTTATTGCACCAATGCTGTTATGCTTATATAATAAACCTTATTGTTAACAGTAGTCTTAAAAAAGTAAAAAGTATCTTATACAAAATCTGAGAATATGTAAAGTGGATTGATAGTTTACAATGCTAACAACAGAACTTTGAAGATGCTATAATCGGGTGTAGTAATGAACTTGCATCAAATCAGTGACTGACTCTTAATGTACCTACCTGTTGGAACTCTGTATATCTAATGCTAATATCTATTATTTCTTATAAAGATGTGTTTGAGTATCTTGCATTATGAGATACAGACTTTGAGCAAATTATGTCTTTTAATGAAAACTGAAAAAAAGCTAAAAGCATTTGTAATTTCCTAAGGTTATTTTATAAAGGCAATATTAATTTTAATATTATAATAGTTGTTTATACTTTATATACTACTAGCACTAAATCATTATTTATTTTATAGTTACAAATCTTATTTCAGAAAGCATATATTCTACAGCTAATATTTTTCTTTCTCATATAATAAAAATTAAACTGAATCTTGAACGAAATGCTTTTAATATAAATTCATTTATTTGTCAAATAATAACACTAATGCAATCCAAATTTGATAAATATTGATCAGATATAGGTGATATGCATTGCATCACTTTGATTATAGATCCTCACTATAAAATATTATTACTGACTCATATATATAAGCAAAAAATGAACTTGTCAAATACTGAAACAGAAAAAATACTAGATTCTATTAAAACAAGATATGTTAGACTATACAAAATAAATTTCTTGATTTATTTAAAAATTTTTAAATAATAGATGGGTTATTTTTTTTAAAAATCTATATATAGAAAAAAATAAATCTAACTTACTTCACTGATAATTATTTCAACTGATAGCTTATTTAGCTAATATCACACTAAGTGAAAATTTGCTAAAATATACTAATCAAATACTAATCTAACCTATGTGATATCGACTAAATAAACTTTTGGTAAAATAATTATTGGTGAAGTAAGTAGCTCCAGAAAAAAACAAGCAGTCAGGTCTAATTTAAAATTTTTAAAACCAAGAAATTAATTTTTTATCACCTTATTTTGGAACATAATATTTTAAATATACATATATGATCTTAACTTTAATTTAACTATTTATAGAATTACAGAAATCTATAAATTAGTATATACACCAAATGGAGTTGTTTCTAATAATTTTCATAGTTTTTTTAGTACTATTTCTAAGAAAGACGAACTGATAAAAGATTTTGATCTCTTTCTTGCAGCAAATTTTGCTAATACTATAAATGAAAAAGATAAATTTAAGTGATATCTTACTAACCCACTTCTTTCTTGTTCTTGCTCAGAATCATTTAATATCCTAACTTGGTGAAAAAAAAATGAATCAAGATATTTTACTGTATCTCTAATAGCAAGAGATATTCTTGCAATTCCAATTACTTCAGTAGCTTCTGAATCAGTAAATAAAGTTTGTATCAAAAATGGAGTTTTACAGAAGTGAAATGATGTTTATTGATGTTTGTCTATGTTTTCATGATTTTGATTAGTTATTGCTATCAGTATAATCAGTAAATCTTTTCTTTTTCTTTTTTATGAGCTTTTTCAGGTCTGCTTTGTGAACTGTTTGTTTTCTATTTATGGGTAATAAGCTCTATATATATATGAATACTAACATCTTATGATTGTAATTAGTAATAGGGTTTGGTTAAAGTTGCTTTTTAATTATAGTATATTTTATGTATGTGTTGTTAGCATTTTTGATCTAATATGAATCACACATATTATTAAAAGTCTGCTGTGGATTAGGAGGCTTCTGAATAGCCTATAAAGTAAGTGAAGAGTTAGTAAACACTAAATTTATATATTTCTATAAATGATAATAGTTGGTAAAGGTTGTTGAATAAGTGATTTGGATTGTTTTAAAATTGTATACTCTTTGATTGCTTTATATATAGTTTGCCCAAAAAATGTGTTTGTTAAAAAATTCATAAGTGCTTTATTTGTAAGATGTATAAGTAATAATATAAAATATATTTTATTTGCTGATTGTTATATTACTTATAACACATATCAAACACTGATCTTAACTGTAACCTTTTTCAATTTTTTAAATATTCATCTACATCTGTTAGTTATCTGTTCCTGATTTTCACATAACAGTGTCATGCAGTTATCTTATTATATATTTCTTATAAATATAGTTCATATAAACTAATTTATATCTTTGTTAATTAGGTATTTAGCATAGCAGAAAGAATTGTTGATGATTATAGATTAAATCTAACTTCAGAAACTATTGAAGCATTAATATGCAGTCAAGAATGATTGAAAATTGCAAAAGAATGAGACTAGACAAGAAATAGCAAATCATCTAACTAAAGCTATAAATTGTTAAAGGAGTTTTTTTTTTTATATTAAAATTTTTATATCAATTATTTTAAAATTTTGAATATGGAAAATTCAAATTATTTAGGTAAATAATTTTGAATTAATTATATTACTTTACACTTAAGGGTAACAAATAGTTATATTAGTTATAAATTTTATAAAAAAAAATTTTGATTAGTTTGATATCAAATAAAACCATCAAGATGCAATATAAAGAACTTTATTGATCTAACTACATTGCTAAAAATAGCACTATAATGCTGTTGCATTAATAATGAGAAGAGATTTACTATATAATATAAAGTATGAAGAATTAATTACTTATGACTTAACACAAATTTTTTTTTTTTTGACTACAAAATGAACAATATTTCAAGGTAATTTGCAAATTTACAGTATTTTTGTATAGCCACCTCTCTTTGGAGTTCTAATTTAAGCATCTGAAGTTGACTGTAATCAAATCATATTGCATATATCAAGTATTAATTTTAGGTCAGTGCAACTTCAGGTGTTTGAAAATGCCAAACAGGTGCATGGCATACTTACTGCAAAACTGATCTGTTTGTTGCTTTGTATATACTTAAATGAATTAATCCAAATTATTTATATTTAATAAATATCTTATAAAGTGGAATTCAGTAATAAATATTATAATTTATAAACTCATGTATGTACCTTATTATTTGCAAATATGTTATCTAGCATTATTATACTTAAAACATTAAAGAAAACAACTTTGATTTTTTTAATTTTATTGCTTTTATAATTCATTTAAAAGTTTATTGAATTAATCATTGTTTAAACTTTTAGAAATCTTATAAAATGTAAATCAAATCATAGTAAACTCACAATATAATAAATACTACAAAATACCAAAACAACTAAATATTTGATAGTATTTTAGTATGCTAATAATAGGAGTATTAATAAATATTTAAGAAAGAATATTAGCAAATTTATATGAATACAAAATTACAAATTCTTATATTTCATGAGTTAAATAAAATTCACAATATTGTAGAACAAATTCATGCCAATTTCATAATAGTAATATTTTACAAGACCAATACACTAATGAAATACAGAATCTAGAAATTAATTGTAAAGTAAGTATAAATATTAAGGGTAAGTGGTAGTTAACAATATATAACAATTTTAAATTAAACTTCAGATATGTTAAGCATTAAAATTAGTAATACAAAATTTTATATAAAGCTGCAAGTCAGGCCAGGTTGGGTATAGTTTTAAATAAGGCCCAGCCTGATTTATTTTATATGCTTTTTTTTTTAGGTTGGGCTCAGACCTACAAATAATTTTCAGATTGAGTTTTAGGTCTAAGCAGGCTTGGCTCAACCTAGTCCATTCTGCACACTAGTCTTAGGTATAGCAACTAGTATAAAACCTTTAGGCAGACTATTTAAATTAAACAATAACTAAAGTTGTATGAGTGGCTAGTTGTACACTCTTTTCATAATTGCCTCTGTATCTGTTACCCAACAAATGCTAGCCAATATATATTATTAATAAACTTCTAGGTTATATATACTTACCTTAACATTAAAAAAAAACAAAAAAAAACAAAAGTAAGCAATATAGCATATCTTCTACAAAATAAGCAATAACATTATCACAAATAAACATAATAATATAACAAATATTATAAAAAAAAAACAACACAGTAATTATTATGCACAATATACTACCTTATACTGTTATAAAAAAAAACCAAACAACTATACTAAAAAATTAAATACTAAATAAGAAAATAAATAACCAATATAATACAAAACTCACATTTACTGAAATGCAGAGCTTTTATAAAACAATAGCAAATAGCAACTAAGTTACAAAATTAGAACAAAAAAACCAAATAGATATAGAAATAAATCAAACAAACATTTTTTACAATCTTGAAATGCTAAATACAAATAACAAACTTACATATAATCAAATTGTTCAAAAAGATGAAAGTATAAGTAATATGACAAAAATAAAAACTAATTATATAAAAATATGAACACAATAAGTAAATAATAACCTGAAGACCAAAGTTATTATACTATTTAACTGCAAAAAATAGATATGAATAGATATAAAAGTCAAAAAACCAAAGAGGTCATCTTAATACCAAAAAAAAATTATTATCCTTTATATAATCTAAAATATTGTATTAAGAACTATAGACTTAAAATTAATATTTAAAGAGTTCACTAAAAATTTGTAAATACTTTTTTTAATTAATAATTTTTTCTAAATTTGACTATTTTTAGCTTATAACTAATATATAATTTTTTCTTATAATATAAAATTAAATACTGCTATAATATAATTCTTATTTTTAAATATTATCAAATAAAATTTTATTTAAATATTTTAAAATTTAAAAAATATAGATCATAAGCATATTTTTAACAATTTTTCAGACAAATTTACTTGGAAAAGCTTACAAATTAAGGGATAAAAAGAAATAAGAAAAGTAAAAAAATTAAAAATAAAAAAAATTAAAAATTAAAAAAAAGAAAAAGAAGTTAAAAGATAATAATAAAAATGTGATATAGAAAAAACTAAAGTTATTAATATAAAGAATTTGTAAATATATATGAAATTAGGTAAAATATTTTAATGAATAATAAATATTTGAAATATTTTATAAGTATTAAATTTTATAAGTAAAGTAATATTATAAGAAGAGAATATAAAATTGTAAAAAAAAATTTTCATCTATTTATATTTTATCAGCTTTAATCATTTTAAAGCAATTATAATATTCTTAAATAATCATAAATTAATGTGCATATTTTGATTATTATTAAATTAATTCTAATATATTCAATTTTTTTCATATTGTTTTAAACTGTTTTAATATAATCAAAATTTGATTTTTATTTATTTTAATTTTACATACTTTAATTATTTTGAAATATTTTTAATATTCTTTGTTAATCTTTAATATTTTAATTACTGTTTCATAATATTTAAATATAATTCTAATGTATTCAAATATTTTTACTTTTTTTTTTTTTTATTTTTTTATTTATATAATATCAGGTAGGAAAAATAGTAATACATGGGTATATCAATTGGATATAAATGTATAAATAA
>CAJVQA010000783.1:0-29998 GCA_910591915.1 Cetraspora pellucida
CTCCAGAAAGGTTTTCATAAAGTTTAATATATTAACTATATCATTTTCTGTAGTTCGACTTTTTGGAAAGTTTGGTTCAAATGATCATCGGAAAGAGTGAAGTTATGCAATGATTTTATTTATTTATTATTATTCATATCAATATAATATATAATAAGTTTATTGTTACATTAAGAACTATTGCATTAATATCTGTTATAAACTATAATTGATTATAATATAATCTGCATTAAAAATTGACATACATCATTTATCAATTAATGAAAATTGAAAAATGACAGACATCAATTAATAATTGACATAAATTGAGAAATGATGCATAACAGAAATATATTATAATCTTAAATCTTAACAATATTCAATTTAAAAATAACTTTTTTATAGTTTTAAAGTTTAATATTTCAGTTAGTATTTTGATTTCTTGTTCATAGAACTGACTAATTAAGGTAATTATTCTTTAAAAGGGTCAGATGGATGAAAATTTGGTATTAATCATTATAGGTAATGAAAAGGTATATAAAATTAAGTAACTGGAAACTCCTTATAATCACAATAACTTTGTGATTACAGTTTACAATAAATGTTCTTATTTGGTTTTTTAATTATTACACAATTTATTCAATTTTTTTTTTTATACCAGTATAAATATAGGTTATATTATATAAAATAATGAAAATAATCAAGATTGATGAATTCAAATTAAATTTATTCAAGATTACAATTTTTATATAAAAAAAAAGTAATACTTTTTTAAAAAAATTAGATTTAAATTTAAGTAGTTTTATAATATTTGAAAAATCAATTAATAAAGAGTGTAAAAGTGTAAAAAATAAAATGTTAATGTTAAAAATATTTATAAACATTGAAAATAAATAAACCGAAATTGTCGTCTATTACTTAATAAATTATTATAAAATCATAAATCGAATAGCACCTTCGTACGTATCAGACGTTAGACTATCTTCGTAAATAATAAACATTACATTGATCATACCGAACTCAATAATTTATCGAATCGGCATTCGGTTAATTTTTCATAAGGTGTCCCGAAATGGGTCTTGTCAGGAATCGGGAAAGTGAGCAACAACACGCCCAATCCCGAACCACCCTTATCCTAACCATAAGCAAGGATTTAATTTTGTTTTGGTATAAACACTACGTGTAAACTAATAAATTTTCTTTTTTTGCTTATAGTTTTGTTTATATGAAGTGCCCAAGTATTGCAAATGTCGATCGCCAAGTGCTTGTGATGGGTAAAAACAAATCCAAAAAGATGATATGAGAAGGAATGAAAAAAAATTAGTAAAGATGAAAATGCTATACCCTCAAGTGTGATGAATACTAATGAGATAACGATTAAATAAAATATGAAATACTATACATATTATATAGGCAAATATCTTCGTTATCAAGTCGTTTGAATTTCTTAGCAAAAAAAGAGGTTGAATAAAATTATCATCCAGAATGTAGTTCAACATAATTTTACTACTGTTCACCAAAGTGAAAGTACCGACTAATTTTGCTCGGGGAAAAATTTAAACTCAGCTATGTGACTTTTTCTTGAGTATATTTGAAAAGTTTAATCCTACTGTTACATATTCAAGAATTTCGCCCGGCAATACTAATCATTAAATTTATGTATACTCTAAAGTAAAAAATTTGTTGGCTAAGTTTAACGTATTTAATTGTTATAAAAATAATGAAGTACCACAGATATTTACATAACTTTCTCTATATCGAACGATAATGATTTCTATCATATAGTATACAGATATGGACAAAACCGGTCAAATTAGTCTTATTAGATAATCAGATAAGTCAAAATGTATATTGACTACGCGATTTATAGCTTATATTCAATTGGAACTATCGTTATCAAAAAGCTTAAATATGACTAACATATTCAGATGAATAAAGAACTAAGGCCACAAAAATTTAATATATTGATTTTCATAACATGAAACTTTTAAACAGACCCGGCCGGTTTTTTTTTAAAAAATTTCATATATAAAACTTTTATAAAATTTTTATAAAATTTTTATAAAATCTTTTTTTAAAACCCACCCGGTTATTAAAACATATAAATTTTTTTTTTACAAGTTTACAAATTTTGACCCGGCCGGGTTATGAAAATCAATCAATTAATAAATTTTGTATGGCCTAAGGGGAAACTATTGGTTCTTTATATATACAATACTTAAAATTTGATTATATTTACATACATTTCAAAATATAAATTTTGTTATTTTGGAAACAGAAAATGTCCATCTTTAACATTAAACTTTACATTTCCTCCACCTTTAACTTGCCATCCACTTCCTAATCTCGAATGCTTCCATTTCCTTTCGTCATTACTAACACCAATCATGTCTAACAACTCTCTCATTTTTGTTGGCATTATTGGTTGTAATAAAATTCCCGAAATTCTAGCAGTTTCAACAGCAAAGAATAATACACGATCTAAAATCACTTTTCTATTTGGATTCTTAATTAAATTCCATGGTTCATTATCCGTGAAATGTTTATTGGCCTTTTATTATTAAAAATGGTAATTCGTAATTAATGTATTTAATATAATTAGTAATTGCAATAAATCACTTATAATCTCTATAATCACAATTATTATACTTACCTCTGCAACTGTCTCAAAAATCAATTCTAATCCTTTGCCAAATTCTATGTTTTCATAATGGTCACTTACTAGATCTGTATACAAAAATATTTCATTATATAAATAATAAATAATAAATGATATAAATCACTATACAGTACCCACAATATTACCTGGCAATTGTTGTAACATTTTAAATAATGTCATATCCTTCTCGTTTACACCTTCAATAAATGATGGTGAAGCTGGTATTGTTGATGAAGGATTAAGTGCCAGAGAAGTACTACGTGATACTAAATTTCCAAGTTGCCCTGCTAAATCTTTACGATATCGCGTTTGAAGAATGGTAGGATCATACGCTATCATAAAATAATAAACAATTAAAAAAAATTTTTTTTGCAATAAAATATTATAAAAAATTTTAATACTCTACTTCCATCATCAGAAATACCTCCATCTCTCATTAAATAATAACGAATGGTATCGACACCGTATTCTTTCATCACTATAAATGGATCAACAACATTTCCACGACTTTTAGACATTTTATGTTTATTCATCATCCAATGTGAATGTGCAAAAATCTTTCTTGGAAGTGGTAACTTTGCGGCCATTAAGAAGGCAGGCCAATAGACCGCATGAAATCTTAAACATACAAATAATCGCATATAGGCACTTAACGAATTAAATATAATAATAAAATAGTATAAATTACAAATTTATTTACCGTATTATATCTTTTCCAACAATATGAACATCAGCAGGCCAACCACTCGTCAAATGGTTGTTTATGATATTTTCTTGAGATGGCCAAGGATATCCAGTAACAGTCAAGTAATTAATTAATGCGTCCAACCAAACGTATATCGTTTGATTAAAATCTTCAGGTACAGAGACTCCCCAATATAATCTTGATTGGGGTCTGGACACAGATATATCAGCCAAATCACTTTTTATAAAAGCTTTAACTTCATTGAACCGATTTGATGGTGTAATTACTAATAAAAAAAATCAAAAAGTCTATTACAATATATGAATAGCCTAAATTAAAAGATAGGCGTCATTACCATCTGGATTTTCATCCAACCATCTTAATAATTCATCTTTACATTTTGAAAGACGAAATTTGTAATTTTCTTCTTCAGTCCATTCAACTAACTGTCCAGATTCCGATACATTCTATAAAAGATACATGCAAATAATTAATCATTTCTAACAGAATTATATTTTATAATGATCAGATGTGAATGATTTACCGCAATTTTTTCATCCGAATTTGAAATTTGTACTTGTGATGCACTATAAAAAGCTTCATCAGAGACTGAATACCAACCTTCATGAATACCTTTATATATATATCCATTATTAACAAGTTGTTCCTAATATTTCATATTTAAGGATTAAATTAAAGATTAAAATATAATAAAATTTTCACTTGCAGAATATATCAAACTTACCCAAAAAAACTTAACCGCATCTTTATGCTTCTGTTCTGTTGTACGTATAAAAGTGGTATAACTTATATTTGCCATATCAAAAAGTTCCTACATTATCATGATATTATTTTATGCTGCGAATAACATACATCTTATCATAAGAAAAAAAAAATTGCGTACACGAAATCTTTTAGATACGTTATCACAGAATTCTTGCGGACTTTGATTCACTTTTGCGGCAGCTTGTTGTATCTATAAAATAAAAAATAAATCATAGTAAAATCATTATTATGAATGTTGTATTTGTATATAACGACATATGGGGACGCCCACAGCAAAAGCAGTGGATGGGACTATATCTTATATAGTCACATCCCCCGCTTTTACTGTAGGTGTCCCCATATATTTATTATTATAAATATATATTGAACTACTTACATACCTTTAATCCATGTTCATCAGTACCTGTGCTAAGTATGACTTTTTTATCATTAAGTTCATAATATCTTTTAAGACTATCAGCCATTACAGCAGAATATAAATGACCAATGTGCGGTACTATTTCAAAAATACATTAAATATATGAAAATAAAATTCAATTAGTTTTTACAGCTTTAAACTCACCTGCATTTACATAAAAAATCGGCGTTGTTATAAACACAGGTTTTTCCAAAGATGTAGTGGTTGTAATATATTGTTTAAGATTCTGTTTAAGAAAGTTTTGTTTATTAACATTTTGATTAGAAAATGAAACACTTGGGTATATTGATTCTGAAATAATGAAAATTTTTAATCGATAATTTGATAAATTTCGATAAATCTTGTGTGAAAATATAAACGACATTCTCAACCAAAAATACTAACATTAACCAGTTTTTATCATAAAAAATGAAGCAAGATCTATCAGATCCAATTTTATCGCAGTGATACGTACCACAATTATCACAATTACGCTGAGCAAATTTAGAAATAATTATATGTAGTTCGAAATGTTCTTCACTCAGGAAATCGAATGATGAATCATTATTATTATTTACAAGATCGTTGCTTAAAAATCTTCAATAACCTATTCTTCATTATCCTCTTCGGATTACTTCATATACCAAGTTAAAAAAGCAATAGATATGTTTCTTTATAACCGATACAGTTTTTCAGTTGAATTTGATTCGTTATCAAGATATATTTCGAGCAGAGTCGTTATTTATTGTATCTACACGTTATTAAAAGAAATGATATTAACAATTTAAGAATAATTAACATTTAAAGTTTAAATTTTAAAAAATAAAATCAGATTGTCAAGATACTTTTTTTCACTATATAGCGATACTAAAGTTTGCATAATTGAAGTTACGTAAGTCAGTTTCTCAAAAAATAATTTGGTATCGGTATTAGATAAGTTCTTAATTACTTACAGTTATTCGGCACCACGTTTGATTGTTGTGGCTTTGAAAAAAAGATTATTAATAATACATATCAAAGCCACATAACAAGATTTTTTAAGCTATAAATGATGGCTTAGGATCGTGCTCTTTTTTTTTATTTCATATTGTAGTGATCTTTAAATTTTAACTAAAGGCAGAAACTATAATCTTTTTACCT
This sequence comes from Cetraspora pellucida, assembly GCA_910591915.1. Taxonomy (NCBI): domain Eukaryota; kingdom Fungi; phylum Glomeromycota; class Glomeromycetes; order Diversisporales; family Gigasporaceae; genus Cetraspora; species Cetraspora pellucida. The sequence goes on from CAJVQA010000783.1 coordinate 5,647, forward strand.
ATAAAATTAATTTCACAGTAAAGATGGCTAATAGACCATCTCAAGGTGCCGGTAGTCGTTACACAATCTTAATTATTGAAAACCCGGTGAATCAACCTCCAAATAATTGGTATGTATGTAATTAAAATATAATCGGTGTGGAGGATTTGAATTGCTCTTAATGAACCCTTTTTTTCCTTAATGAAAGGCCAAGATGTTATCCGATACTTTATCATGATATTGAAAACGATTTTACAAATGAAGATCATAAGAAAAAACTTCGTGCATCTTATTTTCTTTTTAAATGTAAATCATTTCATTATTAATAATCTTTTTGTTGAATATATTAATATACTTACTAATTTAGATGATTATTTTAAAAGTTTATATTATAACACTGCTAGCACATTCTTTGGCTGATATTGCAATTGCGGCATCAAGATTTAATCCAGCGCAAATATTGTCTCAACTCATCGCTTCAGCATTATATCTTATCATTATGCCTGTTGGTGATTTCTTGGCTAGACATTTAAGTCTTTATGCCGGTTACAAGTATATATCTTTATTTAGACATTATTATATTTTTTCATATACTTATTTATAATATAACTTGATAATTTCATTTATTAGAATGAATAGTGAAATATATTTTAGGTATTATTTCTTTGGTGAATTCATTGTAATTTTATTTGGTGTAATTATTGGTGTTGGATTTATAAATGAAGGTAGTAGTGGAACGCTTGGTGCAGTAAAATTGTTTGAAATGGGATATTACGTAGCTGGTGTTTTTACTATTATATTTTTGGTCATGGTAGTTATTCAAACAATCTTGCATTTTGTGTTAATTTATCAAGTAAGAATTTTCTTGAAATTTACTAATAATATGCATCAATGAATTTTAAACAAATTCTCGTTGAACTAACCATACAAAATTATTTTTATTTTAACAGGTTCATAGATACTTCAGAAGTCAAAATTTCAAAATATGTCCATGTTGTTAACAGTACATTCTAGAAAATTATATTATCTATATTTTATGCATTTGCTTGATGTTTCATATTTACTTATTTTCTATCAATTTTTACAAAAATTGGATAAGATACTAACATTCTCCTATCATATTCTACCTTCTGTTGCCTTTTTTTTTTTACACTGCATAGCAATAAATACGTTTAAGTATCTCAATGTTCGATCATCCGGATAATGGGAACAAAATTATGCATGTTTCATTTAATTAAGTGTTTGGCTTTGATGCTTGTAGACCCCTCTAGAAGGAAAACAAAATATCGAATTGGATTTATGTTTTTTATCACTGAAAATTTCTTAGTTCAAATTGTAGAAAATCATAAAGTCAATGAGTCAATGTTGTGCACCATAAGAGTGCTCCTACCATTATCACGGTTACCCGTGATCGATCGTCGATTTAAGGTCCCGTCCCCTACCCGAGTAATTGGTCACATGAAAAGTAAGAGAAATCTTACTTTTGTTACTTCGGGTAGATCGATGGCATATAGAGCATCGTTTCTTCTTTAGGATAGTAGTGATAAGGGTTTTAATGATGTTATAGCGTAAATAAATAATATAGATGAAATTAAACCCAAATATAAATAAAATTATACCTAATTTTCACCCTAGGTGATATCACCGATATGATAAAATTTTTATTATAAGTAAATAAATTTAATGTTAGGGGTTAGGGTTAGTTTTAAATTAGATTAAAAGAGTTTAGATATATGTAAAATTTGACGCTGAAAAGTTTTGCTTAGAAGACGAGCATGGTTTTAAAAATTAAGTCTTGAGTTATTTGAAATTTTGGGATTTTTTCTTTTCTTCGGTTTGCTATGGTTACACAATATCCAGCGATCTGATTGGTTTTTATACAACCAGGTGATATCACCTAGGGTGAAATTAGCAATAGTCTTAAATTTATATCAGAAAAAGTAGAGTAGGAATACAAAATTAATTATGTTTATCATACTTTAATACATAATTTCCAACCTTTTTATTAAGTGTATCATATTACAAAAAACATTTATGCAACGATTATATAAATAATCATTATCGATTTCTCTCATGTTCGATATATAATTTAATCACATCATGTCAAATGAAAAAATTTTACCAAGCATTTCCAATAATTCATTTATAGAATTATTAATAAAAAACACTACTCATAGTGATACCGATCAAGTTATTAATATTTCAAAACGAACAGATTCACCATTGCATAATTCTCAGGATCTTTTAAATAGTGTTATCGAAGAGTTATGTGACTTGTATAATAAAGAAGTTATGAATGAATATTGTAATGGCATAATTATTTACTCAATAGATCAGCATTTTACAAATAAACAGCAAAATCCAGGAGAAATAATCAACTTATGTTTAAATAATCAAACAAATCATACTGTTCAAACCAATTCTATAATTCAACATATTCTCGCAATGTGCTATTGTTATGGAAAATGGACTCAAAACGATAATCATCAAGCATTTGTTCATTACCAAAAAGCAGCTGAAATGGGAAATTCTAATGGAATGTGTGATGTCGGCTTTCGTTATAAATATGGAATTGGAATTGAAAAAGACTATCATAAAGCGTTTATTTATTATCAAAAATCAGCAGCTATGGAAGATTCTTATGGAATCAATTCCCTTGGAGATTGCTATCGAGATGGAATCGGTGTTGAAACAGACGAACACAAGGCATTGATTTATTATCAAAAATCGGCAGAAATGGGCCATGCAATAGGAATGAATAGTCTTGGATATTGTTATCAAAAAGGAATTGGAGTTGAAAAGGATGAACATAAGGCATTCATTTATTATCAAAAATCTGCTGATATGGGTAATTTTAGCGGAATAGACAGTCTTGGAGATTGTTACAGAAAAGGAATTGGAGTTGAAAAGGATGAACATAAGGCATTCATTTATTATCAAAAATCTGCTGATATGGACAATTCTAGTGGAATGAACAACCTTGGGTACTGTTATCAAAATGAAATTGGGGTTGAAAAGAATAAACATAAGGCATTCACTTATTATCAAAAATCTGCTGATATGGGTAATTCTAGCGGAATAGACAGTCTTGGAGACTGTTACAGAAAAGGAATTGGAGTTGAAAAGGATGAACATAAGGCATTCATTTATTATCAAAAATCCGCTGATATGGGTAATTCTAGCGGAATAAACAGTCTTGGATACTGTTATGAAGAAGGTATTGGAGTTGAAAAGGATGAACATAAGGCATTCACTTATTATCAAAAATCTGCTAATATGGGTAATTCTAGCGGAATAAACAGTCTTGGATATTGTTACAGAAAAGGAATAGGAGTTGAAAAGGATGAACATAAGGCATTCACTTATTATCAAAAATCTGCTGATATGGGTAATTCTGATGGAATAAACAGTCTTGGAGATTGTTACAGAAAAGGAATTGGAGTTGAAAAGGATGAACACAAGGCATTCATCTATTATCTAAAATCTGCTGAAATGGGTAATTCTAGTGGAATAGGTAATCTTACATATTGTTATATAAATAGAATTGGGGATGAAAAGGATAAGGCATTCACTTATTATCTAAAATCTGCTGATATGGATAATGCTGACGCAATAAATGATGTTGAATATTGTTTTCAAAAAGGAATTGGAGTTAATAAGGATGAACATAATGCATTCATTTACTATCAAATATATGCTGATATGAGCAATCTTGATGCAATAAATAATGTCGGAAATGGTTATCAAAATGGAATTGGTGTTGAAAAGAATGAACATAATGCATTCATTTATTATCAAAAATCTGCTGATATGGGTAATTATAGCAGAATAAACAGTCTTGGATATTGTTATCAAAACGGAATTGGCGTTGAAAAGGATGAACATAAGGCATTTATTTATTATAAAATATGTGCTAATAAGGATAATGCTGTCGCAATAAATAATGTTGGATATTGTTATTTAAAAGGAATTGGGGTTAAAAAAGATGAACATAAGGCATTCATTTATTATCAAAAATCTGCTGATATGGCCAACACTTATGGAATAAACTGTCTTGGATACTGTTATCAAAAAGGAATTGGAGTTAAAAAGGATGAACATATGGCATTCACTTATTATCAAAAATCTGCTTATATGGGTAATTCTAATGGAATATGCTATCTTGGATCTTGTTACGAAGAGGGAATTGGAGTCGAAAAGGATGAACATAAAGCATTTATTTATTATCAAATATCCGCTAACTCAGATAATTCTATTGGAATATACAAACTTGGACTTTGTTACGAAAAAGGAATTGGGGTTGAAATGGATGAAAATGAGGCATTCATTTGTTATCAAAAATCTGCTGATATGGATAATGCTAACGCAATATACAATCTTGGATATTGTTATCATAAAGCAATTGGAGTTGAAAAGGATGAACGTAAGGCATTCATTTATTATCATGGATCTGCTAATATGAGCAATCCTAATGCACTAAATGCTGTTGGGAATTGTTATCAAAATGGAATTGGCGTTAAGAAGAATGAACTTAAAGCGGTTATTTATTATAAAAAATCTGCCGATATGGGCAATGACGATGGAATACGTAATTTTGAATATTATTACAAAAAAGACTTAGAGAAAACCAATATATGGTTGAAAACGGAACATATTTTTAATCTTTTAGAAAAAAGAATTAGAATATGTCCCAACTCAGTATGTCAATGTGATGAAAAATTGGAAGTAATAGAGGATTGTGAGCATTGTAAAAATAATACAAAATGTGAGGAAGAATACGCGATAATATGTGATGATTGTCTTCATGAAGTATTAGAAAGAGAATTTGCTAACTGGTCGAGTGAAAATTTGCAAATCAATCAATTTTTTAGAAAAGCACAGCAGTCATTGCCTTATAGTCGATATCCTGAATGGATTCCATATAATTCTTTCACAAAAATAAAAAAATATTAGTAGAGGCACATTTGATGCAGTAATTTCTGCAAAATGGAGCCAGGGTGCAAAAAAAATACAAAGGTCTAATAATAAGCGCTATTACATTCGATCAGATCCCTGTATGGTTGTTTTAAAGTTTATAAACCAATCTTCACTTATAGAAAAGCAGCTACAAGACCGATCTGATTGTTGTTGTTTATACGGAATTACTCAAGATCCTTCAACATTAGAGTATATATTTGTAGAACCCACGCATCTATGCGACAGTTGTCTTCATAAAGTATTAAAAAAGGAGTTTTCTAACTGGTCAAGTGAAAATTTGCTAATTGATGAATTTATTAGAAAAGCGCAGCAGTCATTACAATATAGTCGATATCCTGAATGGATTCCATATAATTGTTTCACAGAAATAAAAAATATTAGTAGAGGCGAACTTGGTGCGATAATTTCTGCAAAATGGAGCCAAGGAGCTAAAAGACTAAGTAATGATAATGAGCGCTATTACATTCGATCAGATCCCTGTGCTGTTGTTCTAAAGAAGTTTATAAATCAATCTTCACTTATAGAAAAGCAGCTTCAAGACCGAGCTGATTGTTGTTGTTTATATGGAATTGCTCAAGATCCTTCAAACTTAGAGTATATATTTGTAGAACCCACGTGTCTATGCGACAGTTGTCTTCATAGAGTATTAAAAAGGGAGTTTTCTAACTGGTCAAGTGGAAATTTGCTAATTGATGAATTTATTAGAAAAGCACAGCAGTCATTATCTTATAGCCGATATCCTGAATGGATTCCATATAATTACTTCACCGAAATTGAATCTATTAATAGAAGCGAACTTGGTGCGATAATTTCTGCAAAATGGAGCCAAGGTGCTAAAAAAATGCAAAATTTTAACAATGAACGCTATTACATTCGATCAGATCCCTGTTCAGTTGTTCTAAGGAAATTTATGAAAGAACCTTTATTTACAAATAAGCAGCTTCAAGATCGATCTGACTGTTGTTGCTTATATGGAATTACACAAAATCCTTCGACATTAGAATATATATTTGTAGAACTCACATATTTATGCGACAATTGTCTCCATAGAGTGTTAAAAAGCGAGTTTTCTAACTGGACCAGTAAAAATTTACAAATTGATGGATTTATTCAGCAAGCACAAATTTCATCTTCTTATATCCAGTTCCCTGAATGGATTCCATATAACTATTTCACAGAAATAAACTATATTAATAGAGGCGAACTTGGTGCGACAATTTCTGCAAAGTGGAGTCAAGGAACTAAAAGAATACAAAATTTTAACAATGAACGCTATTACATTCGATCAGATCCCTGTTCGGTTGTTCTAAGGAAATTTATGAAAGAACCTTTATTTACAAATAAGCTGCTTCAAGATCGATCTGATTGTTGTTGCTTATATGGAATTACCCAAAACCCTTCGACATTAGAATACGTATTTGTAGAATCCACATATTTATGCGACAATTGTCTTCATAGAGTGTTAAAAAGCGAGTTTTCTAATTGGACCAGTGAAAATTTACAAATTGATGGGTTTATTCAACAAGCACAAATTTCATCATCTTATATCCAGTTCCCTGAATGGATTCCGTACGACTCACTAACTAAAATAGAATCTATTGGCATAGGCGGGTTCGGTGCTGTATATTCTGCAAGATGGGACAAGGGAATAAAATTGGTTTCCATAATAGACGGAGACAAATATTATACTCGATCTGATCCCTGTACTGTTGCATTAAAACAATTAAAAAGTGAAAAGGATTCTGTTCATATTTTTCTTAAGGAGGTATATATTCTAAATAATTCAATTACTTAGAAATGTCCACAGAAATATTAAATGAATTTTATTTTAAATGCAGATTCAAGCTCAATTTAATTGCTGTCATTTATATGGCGTTACTAAAAATCCTTCGACATCACAATATATGTTCGTAATGCGTTATGCACCACAAAGTGATCTTCGACGATTCCTGCAGAAAAAGTTTGATAAACTAACTTTAGAAAATAAATTAAACATAGCACAGTCTATATGTACAGAACTTCAAAATATTCATGATAAAGGTTGGGTACACGGCGATCTTCATTGTGGAAATATTTTATTATTAAATGAGGAAGATGCTTTTATTTCAGATTTTGGACTATGTCGACCAGTGAATGAAGCGCAGATGACTGAAAAGAAACTTTATGGAGTCATACCAAATGTGGCACCAGAGATACTTCGTTGTCAATCGCCATATTCTCAGGCAGGTGATATTTATAGTTTAGGTATTATTTTATGGGAATTAGCTTGTGGGATTCCAGTATTTTCAAACAGGGCGCATGACGTAACTCTAATAACAGATATTTGTGATGGTCTTCGACCAAAAACGTGCCATTTTATGCCTCCAACTTATAATGATATGCTAAGAAAATGTTGGGAACAAAATCCTTTAGAACGACCGAATATAGCTATGGTATTGGATTTGATTCGACTATTATCTATATGTTATAGGTATCCCAAATGGCTGAATAAGACAGAGAGATCGACATTCAATGAATATGATAAATATGCATATAAACTTAAAGAATCTGAATGGGCGAATCAGGATTCGAAATTAAAACAAGAATTGCTCAATTCGCATAATGCAACTATAACATATAATTCGATGAAATGGAAACCGGATATCCCTGTTCATCCGAATGCAGTATACACAAGTCGCGTGATTAGTATTAACAATGGATATAAGACTTGTCAAAGCGATATGGCACTTCCTCTTCATTATGAAATTTCAGATATATAATAAACGAAGCCATGTTATCAATGATAATTATTTTACAAATCACGATCAATTTGCTACTGATATTAAAATACATAATGATAGACTTTCAAAGTAATCAAATATAAAATGAATGATATGCTTATTCTTTAGATAATCAACGCTTGTATTATAGGTTTTGTTGACCAACCGTTGCACAAAACTTTATTGCATCTATCATTTAATACATGGACTTGATGTTGAGTAAAGAGACCAAATTAAAAAAAAGAGTTTTGCTGAGATTGATTTTTATGTTATAAATTCTGGAATAGTTTATAAAAAATGCAAACCTTTAAGAGTTATACTACAAAATTTTTTAACAGCATTTTTTCTTTAAGTAAAAAAATGATCCAGGGTTATTTTTTGAATTAGTTAAGCTCAAATAAAGATCTTTGAAAAATTGTCAATTTGTCCCTTTTCTCAGCACCTTGCTCTTATAATATTTAAATGAATTATTGAATTAAGTCACAAAATTTATATTGTATGATGCATAAATTTACTTATGGCAAATACTTCACTTAAAATCATGTAATATCTAGTGATGGGAAAAATGCGCGTTTTAAAATAACATGCGCATGAATGCGCATTAATGCGCACAAAATGTTTCATGCGCATGATATCGCATGATAAAAAAAAGGCAAAAAAAAAGAAAAAACGATCGAGAGGAGAGAAATCTTGATGGGATAAAATGCGCATGAAACGGAATCATGCGCATGTTTCCGCAATCATGCGCACGCATTAAACCCATCTCTAGTAATATCGTTAATTTCAGTTTAAATTAAAGATTTTTTTATTTTAATTAAAATTAAATACACAAGCAATACAGTATAACCTCGATATAATGAAATTGTCACTAGCTTAATTATATTTATAGATACAAATTCTACCTCGATTCAATGAAATCCCAACCAAAAAGCTTCGTTATACTAAGATTATACTGCATTTAAATTTACATATCTGCATAGTATTAAATAATTGGTAATTAAATTACAATTTTTCCAATATATTATATATTTTTGCAGATAGTTCAAAATAATTTAACGGGCTTTCATAATTATTGAAATTATTGTATTCCATGAAATAGTTAGGGATCGAATTAAATAAAAGATTTGTTGTAAAGGAGAATGAAAAATGATTAATTATGAAACGCCACCCTATTTTTTTTTCCACAGTTATACGTTATACAGTATTATAAATTATTACAAAATGTTGAATTCCTGAAATATAGGAGCCTTTTTCATAATAGCATTTTTTGTCCGCAATCTTTCTAGTACATAGTTTGAGAGATACTCTGAAATTTTTTCCTAATAAATTACCAAGCGAGTTTATGAAAGAAAGGAGGGGAATGACAACGAACAAAAAATTTCCTAACTTCATCAACAACTACAATAATAATTGCAAAACCAAGAGGAATAAACCAATATTCCACAGGAATAGGTCTGGTATTTAAAGCATCATTAATTGCGGGAGTATATATTATAAGACAAGCAAGAAGAATAGAACCAATTTGTGCACAGAAAAGATAATAATTTTTTGATCGTTCTTTAATTGGTAAATGTTGGAATAATGATAAATGTCTTGTTCGAGTTGCAAAAAGATTTCCAAAAGCTTGCATAGCAACTAAACTAACAAATAAAACACTTTGTCCAGTATACATAAATTCATTTAATTGATCTCCTGTATATCCTTTATATCCATCTGTCCATCGATTATAAGCTAATAATAAATCTGATGGTTGAAATCCACCATATTGTTGCATGTAACGAAAATACATACAATGTGAAAAGAATGATTCCATTATGCCTATAAAAAGGTAAGCTTGAACAAGTAATTTCCAATCCACGAGACGTGATTTTTTTGGATTTCGAGGTGGACGTGTAAGTACATCTTTTTCAGCTTTCTCATACATGAGAGCAATAGAAGGAAGCATATCGGTTAACACACAAATAGATATCATTAAAAATGTTGATAAAGGTAATGGAACACCTAAAAATACATTGACAAGTACAGGAATCAATTCGGACCAAGATCCAGCAGGTAATAAATATAGAATTACTTTTTTCAAATTATCAAAGACTAAACGACCACTTTCTAGAGCAACCACTATTGATGAAAAGTTATTATCTAAAAGTACCATATCTGCAGCTTCTATTGCTACTTCACTTCCACCTCCCATAGCAATACCAATATTAGCAGCTTTCAATGCAGGTGCATCATTAACACCATCACCAGTTACACCAACGACTGAATCTCTATTTTGAAATTCTTGAACTATGCGTAATTTCTGTTCAGGAGTTGTACGAGCAAATACAATTTCATCATAAGAAATGACCATATCCCATTGTTTTTCGGATAAAGTTACTAAATCAGATCCGGTCAATAAAAGTGATTTTGATTTTTTAGGAATTATTTGTGTTGGTTCTTTATGTTCGACAATTTCTAATTTTTCAGATAGTTGTTCAAGATCATTAATAGTATGTATGGAATCCTCTGAATCCGAAAAGATACCAACTTGTTTAGCGATAGAAGAGGCAGTTAAGGAATAATCACCGGTAACCATAAATATTCTAATTCCAGCACCACGACAAGTCCTTATAACATCAGGAATTTCAGGTCGTGGTGGATCAAGAATACCCATTAGACCAATGACAGTTAAATTATAAGTAAGTTGACCAAGTAATTCCAAATCACTAGTATCTGAAGGAATTTCACTTTCATTTGTAATAATACGACGACAAAGTAAGATTACACGTTTACCAGAATTACTCCATTCAGATTGAGTATCAACCAAAGATTTTCGAGCTTTATCATCAAGTGGTCTTTCAGTACCATCAGAATCGAGAATACGTGTACAATTACCGAGCAATACATCAGGAGCACCTTTAATCACCAAGATATTTCTATCAGTCTTATATACATTATTACTGTCCTTAGGTTTCATTATACGTAACATCCACTTATTTTTTGAATTAAATGGTATTTCAGCAATTTTGTTGAATTTTTCAATCTCCAAATCATCAATAGCATATTCAGTAACAAAACGAAAAATAGCCGAATCAGTACCATCACCTAAAATAATTCTTTCATTAATTGGAAGGTCTATAGTTTTAGGATCAAAAGAAGCAGAATTACAAAGACGACCAACAGAAACCAATTGATAAAATCCTAAAGATTTTGAATTTTTAGCCTCAAGAGATTTTTCACGATTAAAAGATTCATCACCAACATGAGCTATATCTACAAACATTCTATTTTGAGTTAATGTTCCAGTTTTATCACTAGCAATTACATTTACCGAGCCCAAAGTTTCAACTACAGTTAAATTCTTTACTAAAACTTTTTGTTTAGCCATTTTTCTAGCCACTAAAGTTAGAGTTAAAGTAACAGCAATTGGAAGACCTTCAGGTACATAAGCTACAAGTACACCAATTGAATTTACCAGAGCACCAGATAAATCAATAAAATTAGGATAATAGACTCTTAACCAAGCAGCCCAAACAATAAGAGTTAAAGCAGAAGTTAAAATAGCCAAACAAGTAACAATTATAACGAAACTAGTAATTTCTTTTTGTAAGATAGATCTTTCTTGTGAAGTAGTAGAAGATAATTTAGCAATCTTTCCCATAACAGTACGATCACCAGTAGCTACAACTATACCTAAACCTTCACCATTAGTTATTAAAGTACCCATAAGACCAATATTACGAGATTCAAGGTAAATATCATCAGTCATTTCAACGCTAGCGTTAACAGGTTTATTTTCACCGGTTAAGACAGATTTATCAAATTTAAGATCAAATTGATTTATTATACGAACATCAGCAGGTACTTTAGCACCAATTTTTAATTGAATTAAATCACCTACAACTAAAGTTGATAGAGGAACGGATTGAGTTTTTCCATCACGTATTACAGTTGCAGTAGATGGTAGCATACTATTAATTGATTTCATTACAGCACTAGAAGTCCAATCTTGATAACCATTGAAAATAGCTTGAAGAAAGATAACGATTAAAAGAAGTATAGCAAGACCCATATTGATTTTATCAGGAGGATTTCCAAGAGGTTTCCAAGCAAGGAAACAAATTAAAGAAGCAAACCATAATAAAGGACAAAAACCACCAAAAAAGTAATAAAAAATTTTTTTAAATAATTTAGAATCAGGAGGACTTATAAGATTTTTTCCATTACGTTGTAATCTTTGAGTAGCGGTTAAAGAATCAAGACCTGAAGAGGTATCAGTGTTGAAACGTAAACTAAGTTCATGAAGAGATAATTTATGAAAATCAATTTCAAGTTCTTTTTTTATTCTAGGATCTTTTTCATTCTCTTCTAAAGTTTTAGTACGAGATTCTTCAAGTCTTATAGAAAGTGTTCTATATTCAATACTAAGTTGAGATCTTCGTCTCTCTAGGGTTACAGGTCTGATCCTAGAGGTAGAAGCATTTTCCGAATCATTCTTTGAAAGTTTGAATTCAAGCTTCTTTTCCATCTTGCGATGAAAAAAAAAGCCGAAATCATAATTATTTTAGTTGTTTAAATAATAAAATTTCAATTATAACGGTCATGATCATTGTGTCATAAGGCAATAAGGAGACAGATATTCCTTAAAAATTTTCAATATTAAAATTTTAATATTATATTGATATTGTCGTCTCGGTGTCCTCGGCAAGCTACATAATATAATATAAGGTACAAACCAATTAGGAGAGGTTACACAAAGGCGGCCGAAGTCTTGTTGATGTAGCGGTTGATGTAACGGTAGGGTGTAATGTATGTACATAAACCTAATTTTAGAAACACAGCCAGCCCCTTTTTCAATATGTATAATCATAGAAATGATCAATCATTAGTGCTATTGGTATAATTTGTATAAATTCCAGGTATATGGTCCTGTATTGGTAAATGCACTTATCGATGATACGTATCGATGGACGAAATTAATGATGGTGATTTGTTAATCAGTAACTATTACATTTACGTCATTTCGGTCATAATCGTCTCAGATTGTTTTATATTCATTGTAATTAAAAAAATTTTTTTTCCTTTTTGTAAGAAAATATTGTTGGATTTCTTTTAGGTATCAATAAATGGAAATTTCTTTTTTTAATTTTTGATTGGTTTCAATTTTTTTTTTTTTTTTTTAATCACTAAACAAAAAAATTTTTTTGGATACTTATTAAGTTGCAATATGTTGGGGATTCACAAATCCGTTCATCAAAAAAGGTTGCATTGGACTAGAAAACATTAAGCATGACTTTTGGCTAAAACAAATCCTTGCAGAATATTGGTTCCTTTTAACCAGATTGCAAGTAATAATTATAGAATTTAATTTATATCATTTTCGTTGTCAAATATTATTACTAATTTAAGTTTTTTTTAAAAGTATATTATACCGTTATTTATTAATTTAAGTGGGTCAATAGTTTATTATTACACACTTGGGCAAGCCGGTAAACGAATAATATATTACATTGAAATTTTTTTTTTATAGATAAATATTGACGAAATGATTATGAATATTTTAAAGATTTATCATTGGCGGTTCCTATTACAAATTCTTTAACATTTATATTTACAGCCTTAGCCGCTAGTTTACTCGGCGAACAAACTGGGACCAAAGGTAGTAATTTTAATTATCATAAATTCATATCTGATAACTCATTAAACTTAATTCGTCATTTTATTTACTTATTTATTAATAAAATCAGAAACATGGATTGGAATAGTTCTTGTAGTTATCGGAGTTGGCTTATGTGTAGGAAGTAAAGTTTAAAATTAATCCAATAATATTACGTATTATGTTACAATAAATTAAATTAAGTTATATTATGTTATATTATGTTATATATGGCGGTTATTTTTCGGAAAGTTCTTTTTTAAACTTTAATTTCTGACCAGAATCAAACATCAGTCAGCCTATAAAATTTATGAATTTACTGTAGGTTATGATATAATGATGCCAAATTTTGCAAATTGTATTACACGGAATTTACTGAATAATAGTAAATGATCTGTATGTATTATGATACGATAACGCATTGACATTTCTTGGCAAATTGGCGTACTAACGTGTTAGTGGATGTGGAGACATGTCAAACAATGTTGATTAGCATTTAAATAATGCCACACTTCAAGATGGCTTCAAAGATGATTCATTCAAAATTTTAACGTCAGATACGTATGTACATACGTAGGTACGAAGGTTTCTTAAACATAATATACTGTAGAGCTATTAATCTAAATAACAAAAACCAAATGATAATTCGAACTCATCTGTGTTCTTATTGCTGATTAATAATTATGCATAGTAATATTAGATGGCTGGGCTCATCTAATTAGAGAAATAGCGATAAGAATTCTCCATGTTTAGCTAGATCTTTTGTAAAGCAGCCTTATCATGAAGTTACCAAATTAAAATTTATTTTACGTATTATGTATTGATCTTGTCGGATTATAATCTGTATTGATACATTTTTTTGCATACTGTATTCTAACAAAAATTTTAAAATCACTAATTATTGTCATACGCTAAGCAAAATTTTGTCCTGAAATTTATGTAATTGAATGGAAGTACGAATAGAATTCCGAATAAAATTTTTTCGTTAATCCGAACTTTCGATTGAATATGCAAAAGGCTTAATAAATTGCCCGATTTAGTTGTTTGATTAAATCAAATTTTTAATAGAATCACGTTTTAGTTACATGATCATATGTATTTATACTACTGCATTATTATTCGTGATACAGTATCATCAAAATTAACTTGGTACGTAGTGCATTAATAAAGAAATTTTGCAATGATATCTTGATCGTATCAGTGCCTCTTTTGATTCTATTCACAAACGAATTCTGAATTTTACAAATGCATGTTTATCTGTAGATCGAATCTTCTAACCTTTCTAATTCGAATTGAGAATAATTCCTGTTTTCTATATTTAACTTGGATTTAAATTTTGATCAAATTGATTAAATTTGTTTGGTTTTTGAAGAATGATGGTATTATAGTTATCTTCAATCTGATGCACAATAAATGTCGATCATTTTTGCTGCATAATGAATTCTGGCTTTATATCATAGCAATAGCGATAGTAATGATTAGCCTTTTAGTAAATCTATATACATAACAAATGGGATCCGTTCCAAATTAAAATAACTATAGGTTTAATGCAAAATTATTTTAAATCACACTTGTCACATCATTTTTCCTTTAAATGCTAAAGTAGATATTCATCATGATGCTCATAAGATTTCAGAAGAACGAATGATTTTTTCAAACATAACCACGGTTTTCTCTTTATTTCGCTCTAACATTTTAAATAATAAGTTCATCTTACAAAAGGAGTAATAGGTTACTCGATGTCGTATGTGCTGTACAATTATGTATATACTGCATGAACATACTTACGTAACTCGGTAATTTTAAAATAATCTCTTAAATTAGATCTACATACATTATTATTCTTGCCACAAAGTGGACCCTGAAAAATCAGCCTACCATTGATTTATCATAATTACGTATTATGATTACGGCATTTACTCTACGATATAATATCAATGATGCATGATTAATCTCGTATATTTGCATATGATATCCTTCTCTATGTTTATTCAGCATAATTATTATAATAACGATTAATATTTATTTGATTGATTGATGACCATGTACTTTAGCCGGCAGTCGGAAGGTCCATTTATGTATTTAGAATAGCTTTTCAGTTATTGGTCAATAATCAGAAATATCGCAAATTCATACATTTGATTGGATGTCATCAATTGAGCAAGTCGCTAGTTATATTTGTTTAAACAATTTAAACCACTTACAGACACTCTATTTATGATGGTACCAATCGTTATACAAGTTAGAGTATTTGATCATTGAAATGAACAAATATCGTGGCATTTCAAAAAATCGTAACAGGTGATCTAATTCTAAGACGTGATCTGGTAATAGCCAGAACCTGCAAGATTCGGGGCATATGATCAACATACGGAAATAAACACAAATATGGTTTAGCAAGTGCAAACATTAATTCGGTTTAGCTTAATTCGATTTTTAGCAAGGTTAAAAATATTAATTTGGTTTAGAAAAGGGTAGGTACATATGAGAACAATAGAATAATGGAATCGAATATCATGGTCGAATGTAGAATCCTTCCGATACTTAAAATAGTCCTATTACACGATTTCTAGATTAGATTTCGATCATGGTGCAAACCTTGATGTGTCCTTTGGTAATTAAAGAGCTTTGAATTTATTAATGAAGGCCCACCTAAAGAAAGGCTTTAACGTAATACTGTAATTATAATTAAAGATTAGTTCTTATTTTTTTTTATTTTTTGTGTTTTAAATTTAAAGGCTTTTTTGCAAAAAATAATCAAATTTTTTTAACTTTACAAATATTATAAATATTGTAAAATAGTTATCCAACAAATTCATATGATCATGCGTCGTCTTGTTTTTTTCAATGTTATTTTTTTCAGTATTATTTTTTCGGTGTTATGATGTAATCGAATTAAAACACAGCTGATAGCACCTTATCATAAATTGCCGATGCTGTCTAATACAATAATTTGTTCAACCGGACAAATGATTGGCTAAAACGTACTCATATTCCCAGTTGAGCCAGATTACTGTTATTCTATAATTTTGTTCAATATACATCCAAGATACATTAATAAAAATCATGCAGTATCTTACTTTAAAATTTTCTACATGACTAATCAAAAGATGTAAAATCAGATATAGACATGGTAAAATTTCAATCATTATTTATTATTTTTTATATTCTAGCGTGAAAATCTTTTAAACTTGCAGTATATACTAAATAACAATGAAAGGTGATATTTCAATATGCAGCATTGCGAATCTTAAATTGTTATAATGCTTCGAATTGGTCAAAATTTTTCAAAGGCAATTTACACGCGATTAGTTGCACATGTTTTTAAAAACTATTGCATGTTTATTGTACTACTACATTTAACTAATTTAATTGGCTAAATAAAAATTAATTTTTTAATTCTACTATTTATATAATCAACAATTTCAATTGATTCGTTAATTTGTTTTTAAACTAATGATTTGGATCACTAAATTGTACACAAAATCAAATTTGAAAATCTTTTCATTGTTATTAAGCATGAATCCCTAAAACAATTTATTAAAATCAGGAATATCTTCTATATCCACCCATAAATCAACATGATTTTCAAATAATACCTGTGAAAGAATTTGGTTAGGTAAAAATTGCCTACCTTTAGAATCAAGGGATGTTTTTATTACAAACATTTTTCCTTTAGGTGCACCCATTGTAAATACAGATTTAATAAGATCATCAAATGTCATATCCAAAGTAATATGTATATTGCTCTTAAAAGGTGACATTTTTTTTGTATGAAGGGTTATCATGCTTAACGTTGATTCTTTTGCTAATTTAGTAGAACCTTCATTCTATACAATTAATCAATTAAATAAATCATTTTTTACTAATTAAATTTCATTCTAATGTTATATGTACCACCTATAGTAATTTGTAGTATTAAATATTACCTTATTAATTTCTTGAGTGTCTTGTGAAATATTTTCACGCTGCTGATAAATTGGTGATCGAATGTAAACTGGAGTCGAAAGTTGCGAGGCTTTAGATAAGAATGGCATTGAGGTTGGTTTTGGCTCTTTTGATTTTGAAGTATAGATTGGTAATGAATCTTTAGATAAGAATGGCACTGAGGTTGGTTTTGGCTTTTTTGATTTTGAAGTATAGATTGGTGATGAATCTTTAGATAAGAATGGCATTGAGGTTGGTTTTGGCTCTTTTGATTTTGAAGTATAGATTGGTGATGAATCTTTAGATAAGAATGGCTCTTTTGATTTGGAAGTATCGATTGGTGATGAAACTTCAGGAGTAAAATTTGGTATTGAGAATGTAGAAGGACTTTTAGATCCATAAATAAGAGTTGGTGTTGATAATTGAGGTGAATTTTTAGATCCAGAAATAAAAATTGGTACCGAGAATGGAGATGAATTGTTAGGTCTAGTAGTTATAGTTGATTGTGGATTTGTAGAACCAAAGTAACGGTTAATTGTGGATATGTGAAGTCAGAGGCAGCAGTTGATTGCGGATTTGTAAATATAGAAGTTAGAGCTAGGTTCGTATTTGTAAATTCAGAAATAATTGTTGGTTGGTTGTATATTTACATATTCCATCCTTGATCAAGTAAAGTTGGGTCTTTATTATTTTCGCTACCATCGATAATGATACTTTTAGATCGTCTAGTAGTTTTATCAACGGCAGAAATCTGTTTAAAAGAACTAAAAATGAGATGCTAGGAAATTACATACAGTAAATTAAAAACTGATTATAAAAAAAAAAAAAGAAACCAACATTTAAAATGTTACGAGAACATAGGTTAAAAGTAATTTCAATTTGTGGCACACCTTTAGGAGCTGAAGGAATGCCCGTTAAAGTTAAATTACCAAGAAATTTATTATCTTTTGTACGAGCATGTTCTCCTTCATATACTTTAATAAATAAACTAAGTTGTTTATCATAACATGTAGAAAAGATCTCTGACTTTTTTGTAGGAACTGTGCCATTTTTTTTTATAATTGGAGTCATAACTCCACCAACAGTCTCGATACCAAGAGATAAAGGTGCAATATCAAGTAACAGTAAATTTTGTAACTTTTCTGATACATCACCAGACAATATAGAGGCATGTACTGCAGCACCGGAAGCAACAGCTTCATCAGGATTGATAGATTGATTTAACTTCTTTCCGTCAAAAAATTTTGAAATAAGTTTTTGTACCTTAGGAATGCGAGTAGAACCACCAACTAATATAATTTCATGAACAAGGGTTTTATCTACTTTGGCGTCTCTAAGAACTTTTTGAATTGGTTCAAGAATAGAATAAAATAAGTCCTGATTTAACTCTTCAAATTTCCAACGTGTCAAAGAAGTGTAAAAGTCAATATTATCAAAAAGATCATCGATTTCAATATTTGCTTAAGTTGTGACAGAAAGTGTACATTTTGCTCGTTCACAGGCAGTTTGAAGGCGACTCATTGCACGACCATCTAAAGTGAGATCCTTTTTAAATTTGAGTTTAAATTCTTGAACAAAATAATCAACAATTCGAAGGTCGAAATCTTCTCCACCAAGATATAAATCACAAGCAACTGCCTTCACTTCAATAATATTATCTTCAATAACTACGAGAGATACGCTAAGATTACTACTTCCAAGATCAACAATTAACAAATTTTGATCACCATTTGATTTATGTGACATACAATAAGTGATTGCTGAAGCCGATGTATTACTAATTGTAGAAAGATTAATCAAGCCTGCCGCGTGACCAGCATTTACAATCGCTTTATTTTGAGTTAGATTATAACATGTTGGAATTGTAATAACAGCGGAATTAACTTGTGATCCAGTGAAATTTTCAGCTAGTTTTTTAATCCTTGACAACACCATGGAACAGATTTCTTGCGGAGTAAAATATTTAGTGACACCCATTTCCTTAACTTGAATATAAGGTTTACCGTTTTTATCAACAACGTTAAATTTCCAATACTAAACAAAGAAAATTATTAATTATATGAATATAATAAGTTATATTGAACGTTTATTGAAAGAGTTTATACTTTAAGACTTTTCTGAATAATTGGGTCATAAAAATCACGACCAATAAGTCTTTTAAAACTGTGAATAGTATTGAAACAGTTTCTGAAGATTTGACTCTTAGCAGAATCACCAATCAAACATCCATAATCAGTGAATGCCACATATGAAGGTGTGATGCGATTTCCAATATCGTTTGTAATTATTTGAAAATGATCATTTTTCCATGCACCCACACACGAATTTGTTGTTCCTAGATCGATGCCAACTAATAATTGAGTATGTTATTCAATTCAGAATTCAGATAATATCAATTAATATGTTATACTTCGCTAAAAATGTTAATGGACATACTAGACATATTTCCCTGGAGTATTTAGTAGAGTTTAGAATAATATTGACTGATCATTCATTTATTATTATACCATATGCATAGCGGGCTTTCGCCATGATTGGCTGATTTTGGTAGATCAATTTTCAATTTTTGTAACATTTTATTGGTTGGAAATTAAGGTTTGGTGTAATGTAGTATGGTTATGTACTATCTACTATTTTACGTTAAGAATCTGATACTAATTAAATCTTATCCATACAAGATAAGTTAATAACAAAATGTCGGCACAGGAAGTTCATTTTGAAGCTTGTCTTAGCAAGAAAAAAGGAAAAAGAAAGGCCCAACATTGTGATTTGGAAGGCTACGACGATGTGATCTGTAATTATGAACAGCATGGTGCTTCAACCGTAACTGATCAAATAAAGATACCAACACCTGGATTTAGTTGGCAAAGCATTATGCTAAAAGCATTATAACAAATATATCATAAATGTAAGAAAAAACCTAAGCTAACTAATCTTTGTATTCATCCTAAGCATGAGATATATTTATCTACAGCTAGAAACGGTATGGAAGGTAAACTCAAGAAAGCTTCAGAACAGCTAATTGGATTTTTTACATTAATAAAGAGTGCAATAATATGTCATCAATGCTTATATAAAACAGATAATGATCTCCTATGTTTCTAAATTAGCTAATCTAAAAATTACTTTCAAATTTGGTACTAAATACAAAATTAAACTGCACAACATATTACTCTATTTCAACAACTTTTCAAATATTGGACAGCACATATAACCTTTTTAGATTACAAGGTTTAATTTCAAACAACCTATTTACAATTAATAATATTAACTTAAATATATTTATTATCTTATTTTACAAAATATCAAACAATATATATAAACAAATATAAATAGAATGATGCAAAACAGTGCATCAAAACAGCTTAAAATAAATATACTAATAATTGTAATCACTTAGCACCTAGCTACAAATCAAGTAGCTGTAACAAAATATGAAAAATATGTTATTATTTTTTTTATTACTAAAATATCTCATCTTATATTGTAATACTAAATCTAGATAAGATTTGACAGCTTATTATAATAAAGTTTTGAGTTAAGAATAAACTAGTCCTAGCTATAAATCTATGTAATAATTTATGTAAAACATTTTAGTTAATGTAATACCAAATTGTTTAATAAAGTCTAAGATCAGGTCTTATTTTTTTTAAAAAAAAAACTAATAAGTTGTTATAATAAAAAGATATTTTAGATATAATAAAAGATTTAATTGAGAAGTAAGATATATAATTAAATTAAATAACAAATTTAAATAAAATAATATAATTTAGTATTTAGAAATTACAAAAGGTATATTAATTTTTTAATGTAAGATAGATGACTTTAATAATATCTAATTAGTATATTTAATAGAAATTAGGTTCTAATATAAAATATATAATTAAATAAAAATAATTAACTTTTTTTAACAATCACTTGCACTAAGTTTCTCTAAAAATAATTATATTTTTCTTAATTTTTTTATTATATGACCCTACTTTGGCTACTTAAGTAAAATTGGTTCTAATAAAATTTTATATATAGACAGTCTAGTTTTATATTCTTATAGGTATTTAATACTAAGATATAATTAAACTTTGAAATTTTCTTTTTTCTACTAAAGCTTAAAAATTTATTAAGTAAACTATAGTTACTATATAGAACAAAATTGTTTAGCTTATTTCAACTATTATTTTAATCTATAATACATTATAAACAGTCTAAAATTAACAATTATAGAATAAAATAGTTCAAAACTCTTTTGAAAATTATACTTTACTTTTATAAATTTTTTTACTTTTTTAAAAAGAATTTTGGTCCTTTCAAGATATCTTAAATCTGCAGATCTATATTACTAATTAATATTATTAATCTATTTATACTAATCTAATTTATTTTATTTATTTTTAACTTTATTAATTTAGTTTTAACTAAATTATACAATTTTTATTATATATTAATTATATTAATTACTTAGATGTTATACTAAGTGTTTATTTAAATATCATACTTTTTATTTGTCATATGTTTTATTTGTTATACTTCTTATTTATCATACTTCTTATTTATTACACTTTAATTTTAAAAATAGCTTTAAAAAATACATACTTTAACTAATTTTCAAGAATCAGATTTCTATGATATTAACTATTATTACTTTAAATATAAAGACAAATATAGAGTTGGACTCTAAGAAAATAAAATTTAAATATTACATATTATGTTAGCCTTTGCTAAATCAGATTTTTGTTATAAGAAAAAATAATAAAATTATTTTAAAGTTTTTCTTTAATCTGAAATTATAATTTATCTCTATAGCAAGTTTTATATAAGCTTTATTTCTAAATATTATAAAATTAATTATTTATCAACAATTAGTCAATCTTTAAATCTAAATCAAACTCAAATTAGAATTATTATTTCTATATAAGCTTTAAATTATTAGATAAACCATTTTAGCTTACCAATTTTTAAACTAATCAACCAAACCTAATCATTTTTTTTTTTTTCTTTTTTAGCATATTTTTTTTCAAACTTCTAAACAAATTTG
The DNA here is from genome assembly GCA_910591915.1 of Cetraspora pellucida. NCBI lineage: Eukaryota > Fungi > Glomeromycota > Glomeromycetes > Diversisporales > Gigasporaceae > Cetraspora > Cetraspora pellucida. The sequence continues at coordinate 27,956 of CAJVQA010000783.1, forward strand.
TTTTTACATTTATAATTACTTATCCTTAATATTATTATATCTGTTTTCTTTATAAAGTTAAAAATATTTAATATGTTTTTACAAATAACTAATACAATTATGCATCAGACTACACAGTAACATGTATTTTTAAAGAATTTTTAATTTACTGATTCTGTATACCAAAGTTTCTAAATATTGAACTTAAATTTTTTATATAACTTTATTAAATTCAAATCAAAAAAAATTTATTATCTTCTATAAACTCAATATCATTTTATAAAAAACAAAATCCAACTTTATAAATTAATTTTTTCTAAGAAATCTAATATTTAATAATTTATAAAGTAACAAAATCAAAACAAAAATAAATCAATAGAAATATTTTTAATAATCTTAAATAGTTTAAGAAATATCCAATAACTAACAAAATAAAAATTATATTTAATTTGATAACAAACTGGCTTTTTAAATTCATAACTTTATCAAACTATATCTTAAATATATATTTTAATAAAATTATTAAACAAGCAACTAAAAGCAAACTAGCAACTAAGTTTAATTATATATATTTAGTTAAAATTTTAGTCAAATTTCATTCTAAGTTTTTAATATATCTTATATATAAAAACAAACTATATATAGACCAATCATTTTTTATTTTATTTGAATTAATTTATTTAACTCTTATTGCATCATTTAAGAATTTACTATTACTTTTTTTTATTCATTTTAATTATTTTAAAATCTTTAGTTTATATAGCTTAATCTCATCTTACACTACCTTAAACAAAACACAAATTATATTTAATTTAGTCTGTTTTTATCTTATTCTTTATGACAAATACAAAACTATCAATGCAAAGAAATTTTATAAAGAGTATAACCTCTATTTTATTTATTTTAAACTTTACTACTATATTAGTAAAGATATTATTAAAAAACCTTTCTTTAAAATACAAAATAATAACAAATTTATTATTAATATTTTTTTCAATATATCTAAATAATATTTTTTTTAAACATTTCAAATTTCTTTATTTAACAATTATTTTATAGAATTCAAATTATGGTTCAAAAATTTTTTAATATTTATAAATACCAATTTATTAAAATTGATAAACAAAAAACTTTTAATTTTATTAAATATCAAATTGTTCTTAAATTTCTAATATATATAAAGCTCTTCTACTTTACTAATCTACTATTACTTCTATTGACTTATTATATGAATACTCTTAACAATGTTTTAAAGTAGCATTTTATCATATTTATATCTGTACTATAGAAAATTACACTACATTATATAAAGATACTAAATATAATGTTAAAAACCTTTTTGTTATATTCTTTAAAAAATTATTTAAATACTTTCTTGTATTTATTAACTCAAATCTTTCTCAAGTCTTAAATCTAAATAGTTACATCTAATTCTAAATATCTTTATATTTAGACATAACAATAAATTTTTTGTCATCTTTCAAAAACTTATAACAACTATATATTTATGACAAATTGTAGATAAAATTAAAGTATAGTTTTTGGAACTTAACAATCTTGACAAAAGAGAAGATTCTAATCATATTTAAGAAAGTTACTACTTTTATATATATTTTAATACATATTTAAAAGCAGCTATTATTAACAGAGTAAGCATTTAAGGTAATAACAGTAAAAAACAAATTTGCAAAAAAAAAATGAAACAAAATATAGTAATTTTATAAACAATATAGCATGAATTACATTAAATAAAGCTTAAATAGAAAAATTATTATAATAGCAAAAGACTTTTTAAGAAAATAATATACAAATTAATAAAAAAAATCCAAACTCATTATAATAAATACTAAAGAAATTGAAGGTCTTAGCGAAACTCTTTCCGTAAATCCTTTTACACAAAATAACAAAAAATTCATCAGTAACAAAATCACTAATACCCGGTTATCTTATTAAGATAACCAACTTTAGTGCCTTAATTAAAGTTGCTCAGCTCACAATTTTACATATATTCTGAAAGTTATAGGTCTTTAACTTTCAAACTCGCAGTTTAATACTGCTAAAACG
>CAJVQA010000784.1:0-29989 GCA_910591915.1 Cetraspora pellucida
ACTGCCTATATTGGGAGGTATAAGGATGTTGGTGTTGCCCTAGCCTAAAGGACTTACATGCGCAATCTTTCCATAACCGTAACCTTCTGTAACAACCACTTGTTACACATAGTGCCTGCACTCCACAATTGGGTCTTCTTCTGGGAATTCCTATTTCCATCATTGTACTGTACTTGGACTTAACTACAGGGCTTCGTATTCAATTACAGGTTTCTTATTAGATTACAGAAGCTAAAATCTTTCAATTTTGTCTCCAGCCAGACTTGAACCATTGACCTTAATTGTGGAGGGTATGGAAGCTTAACTGCTAAGCTATGGGACCCTACCCAAAACCAAGATTTTAGTTTTTATTTATTTTTATAAAATTTTATCAATTAAACATATCTTCTTATTTATTCAAATGTTATTTAGCTATATAGAAAGCCAGAATAATAATAGTATAGACTATGGTACCTTGCATAGCTATGAGAGCTAAGCATATAATAATTGATCCTGTAGAAGACAATTCCACAAGATTATTTTTAATATCTTTAGCTTCATATAATCTTGATATATGTTATACTAAATTCTTTCTTATTATAATATTTCTCTTTTTTCTTGTAACTAAATATTTAAACTCTTATACAACATATTGACAAGCATAATTCTAATTAAACTGTTATTAGCATTACATTCTTTGTTAATAATAATTATAATAAAGCCTATATATATCTTTTTAATAATTTACTTTTATATAATCATATTATTATTCTCTCTTATCTTCTTTCTAAGTTTTACAACCTTTCTTTCAAATCATATTTTTCAAATTTTACTCCTATCTTATTATATATACTTATATAGAATATATATGATTTATATCTCAAAATTGCTACACATATATTAGAGGTTTTAATACTATAACCAAAAGAGAAGCATGACAAAACTATTGTTTTTACAACAATATTGATATTGCTTATATTACTGAAACCAAAATTGCTAACAACAATAACCTTCATTTTTATAATAACAATCTATTTACATATTTTTGGCATTATTATTTGTAAATATTTACAACTCTATATATATAACTGCCAAACACATCCTAGTAGAGCAATTGCCCTAGACCTTTTCTTCAAAAATAAAACCAAACTATATATTATAGTTGTTTATTTATCGCTAACTAATATATACAAATGCAATAAATTTATATGATAATATTAATAGTTCATTATCAAAATTCTGACTTATTAATTATCTATATCACTTCAATATGTTTGATCTTGGTACACATGTAAATAATAAATATTATATATGGTCAAATAACATCAGTTAAAGTTGTATTGACTATATTTAAACTGATTCATTTAATATTTAATTCATTCTTTCATATAAACTTGATAATAGCAATTTCTCTATACTTAGTGATCACTCTATTCTTATATCTACTTGGACTTTTACAAATGTATATAGCAAATTACCATGACATCGCATTGGCATTAGTCATAGAATTTTTAATTATAAGGCTAGATTATCAAAAAAATAGACAGAATTTTCAGATCTTCTTTCTTATAATCTTAACCTGCACAACATCCTACTTAATAGCAATACTAATAAAAGTATTGAAACTACTTGTTATAAAATCAAACAGGCAATTATTAATACTATAATACATTTTATCCTTAGTAAAACAACTCAAAAATGTAACTACAACTATCAATATTCCCATACTTTACATTACTTCATTTATTATTAAAAGAGCTTAAATATTTAATTTAAATTGTTAAAAACTCTAATAATAATTTAATACAGTATTAAACTGATCAATACTAAAGTTCAGATTATTAACAATAAATCTAAATGTAATCTTCAAACTCTTATCTTATATGATAACTTATATGGCTGGATTTAATATACACAAGATATATAAAAGCAACTCTATCATGTTCATTATGTTAAAAATCATTATTATTTTAACAACAAATATATTAAGCTATTGAAAAAAAGATATAAAACCCTTCTAACACATTCTAAACAAGCTATTAATAGCATTTTTAATCATTAGGGTTGTTAATAGAGTAGCATATTCTGGAGCCACTTTGGAGTAAGCCCAACTCAAGTTGAAATAAGTTAAAGATATGCTTAAAAATCTGAAATAAAACTGAAATAAACTGAAGCAGCTCTAAGCAAACCTGAAGTGGCTTCAGAGTAAGCCCAACCCAAGCTAAGTAAATTGAGAAGTTGTTTAACCCAACCCAACCTATTAACAACCTTATTAATTATTACAAAACTCTAATTTATTTTTCTAATATCAAACTTTCTGACCAACTAATTACAGAACCAAACCTTATTAAACAGCATAATAATCTAATTTTTTCAACTGAATAGTATATTAATTAATTGATTAATATTTGTTTGATAACTTTTGGCACACACAATATCAACTACAATTACATATTAATATTTAGTAGTATAATTCTTTCAACTCTTATATTATTGAAAAAAAAGTTTTTCAAACTATATCAAAATTTCCAAATAGAAAAGCCTGTAAACCTATAGGTATTAGCTATAAAATGCTTAAACATGCAGGTATTACCTTTATTAAAGCAATTGCTACCTTATTTCAAGTCAGATTTCTAAACAATAAAAACATAGCAGAATATATCTTATGCCTAAACATAATACATTTAATAGTAACTTAAATCTCACTTGACTTAGAAGTCTCATTGAACACATTCAAAAAGTGTATACAAAAATTATTACTACTAGAATTAGTACTATGTTCTTACAACATTCTATTTTATTACTATATAATTACATAGCTTTATCTAAAAACAGCACCTCTATACCTATCTATATACTTAACAACCTAATTGAGAAAGCATTATGTAATCAAAAACCAATCTGGCTTATATTTCAAAATATGAATAAAACATATGATTTTGTTAATTTAACTCTATTTCAAAAGTCCTTTCAATGCCTTGTTTTATCTAACTCTATTACTAATATTATTATCAACTTACTTACTAATTGATATAATCAAGTTATTACAAATCTTGGTTTCATTTTATCATACCTAGTACTTAATAAAATTAATCAGGTTGAAACTATTACTTCAGTTTTGTAAAGAATTTATTTATTTATTTTTTTTAAAAAATATTAATAGTAAAGCCATGTCTTTAACTTTATTGAAATTCAATTGAAGTTTTTACAAAGAAAAGCTTGCTTTTAAATTACATATGAAGAATTAAAACTCAGACATATAATCTGTGACCTAAACCTACAAAAGTAGCTAAGGCTCACCTAGATTTGGGTGTTAGTAATAATATAAGAGAGAGAGGTATGATATTTAATCCATTGGATAGTTAAAGGTTAATTTTAGTAATAATTTGAGATACTGAAATAAGAGATAGACTAGAAGAAGAACTGTAAGTTAAATTTGTAGTAAATGTGTTTTGAGACTGTGCAGAATGTGAAATGCAATATGGAATTCATATTTGTTTGTATATTTGTTAGTTTAAATGAAGAAAAAATTTAATAGAAAGAGTAGTAGCTGTATGATAGAAAATAGAAGTATTATAAATAGTAGAAATAAGATCAATAGGAACTAAACCAGATAGGGTAGAAATAAGAGATGGCATATGTGAAGAGTTATGCAATTTAAAGCTATTAAGTGTGAGAATTTCTTAATATAAATTAGAAACAAGATTGGTGAACATGTCAAAAGCAATAGCATTTAAGATGCAATTAAGAGAATTAAAGATTAAGTGATAAATTGTTTGGGTAGAAGGACAAAAAGTCTAGTGTAATAAAGAGCTAGTTTGATTGCATTAGTAACAGAGAAGAGAGTAGAAGGAATTATGTTTGTGAAGAGTATGAAGAACAGATGGTTTGTCCAAGAGAATTTTAACATAGAAGGTTTTTAGAGTAGAGAAATAAAAACTACAGGCATAGTTAGAAACCTTTTGATTATTATTAATGTAAAGCCAAATGGCTTTCCAGTTGATATTAGAAGCAATGGTAAACTATTGTTAGAAACAATGTTGAGATGTCCAAAATATTATGATGTGAGCTTAACAGATAGTACAAATAGAGTGTTGAATGAAAATCTCAATAGAAAATTGGTCAATAAATAGAGTATAGGCAAGATTGTAAAAGTTGTTAGTTAAGAATGTTAAAAAGGATAGTATTTGGTAACTACAAACAAGTTGGTCAACAAGATTATTAAATAGGTCATTATGGTATGTTGTAACTTTGTGAAAAGTAAGCTGAATGTTGTATGAGTTAATAAAGTTAATGAGAGTTTGTCAAATAAAAAAATATGGAATATGAGTATGAGAAAGTTGGATGCTAATAAGCAGATATTATGATATTTAGAGATAACAGATTGTGAGTCTATAAAGATATGAACAGAACAGTTTCTAAAAGCAGTTATAATTGCTAAAAGAATAGCAAGAATTTCAGCTTTAAAGGGGCATGGCCAAAGTTTGACTTGTGTCTGAAATAAGTAAATAGTTGCAGAATTATTAACTTGAACTCAACCTATGCCTATAGAACATTGAGAGGTACCAAGCTTAATAACAGAACTATCAGTATAAAATGAAATAGTTGTTAGGTTATAATTGGAATTACCAATAGCCTGTAAGCTATTAGTAAGTTGGTTAGACTGAAAAATGCTAGATAATTGTTATGAGTTGATTATTGTAAAGGAGGTAGAATATGTAAATGATGTTGAATAGCTACAGAGTATGCAATATCAAAAAAGTTGGCATGTAGGTTAAGAGTTTTGTCAAGGTTAATACAGCAGAATAGTTTTATTGTCAGGTTTGTAGAAATGAAAATAGAGTATTTGTTGGCAATTGTATTAGAATTGAAATGATATTTAGAACATAATATAGTAGTAGAGAAAAGAGTAGAATATAGGTTTGAAAACTGGAACTGATATAAGCAGTGCCAGTAAGTAATAAGAGTAAGGCCTATAAAGATATTATGCCTTCTGGTCTTGCCAATAATTATCTGGTCATTAAGAACAGTAAGTAACTAAGGTTTGGTGTTGAAGGTAAAGTAACCAGTAGTATAAGAGAAGTAGTTTGTTTGAGATAGGTTAAAGTGATTATATAAAGTATGTTGATGAGAATGGCTTGTTGTAATGTCCTCAAGAGTGGTGAACTATTGAGATACAACATCTTTGAAAAGCTTATTTAATCTAGAAGAAATATGTTTCTAGTATAATAAGTAGAAATTATTATATCTAATAAGTTGGTCAAGAAAGAGTAATTTGTGATGTCTAAGTTGTTTTTTGAAGATGAAGTATTTAGATAGAAGGAAAGAAGAGATTCAAGAGAGATAGCTTTATTATTTAGAGTAAATAGAATATTATAAGTTAGATTAGTTGAAAATGTTTAGCCAATATGCTTAATAAGCTGAATAATTTTTAAAGTTTGTAGTTAGATGGTTGGGACCATCAATAATAGGATTGGAATGTAAGAGAATATTAGTAAAAGACCAAAGGTTGTTTTGTAACTGTTGAATTTAGATGCGAGTTAATGTACCTAATAAGTCAGAATTATTAAGTCGTTTAAGAAGATTAGGAATATGGTATTGCAGTTAAATGTCTCAGATGTGTTTGATGTTGTAAATTTGAGGATGTAAAAGGATACTAGAAGGTATTGTATGACAAAGTTTAGCTTTAAGTTTAACAAGACCAATATGCTAAGTAAAGATTTTATTGCAGGTAGGCTGACTAACTACAATGTTTTGAAAATGATATTCAAGAATAGGAATGATAACTGTATTGATAATATAATGGGCATATGAGTTAGTAATACATTTGGTTTTAGCAATTTAAATAAGTTAAGAGGATTCAGCAATAAGCAGTTTTGTTTGTTTAGATTGCCTATTATCCAAAATGAACCAGCAACCTAAAAATTTAAAGGATTGTTTAGAAGAATATAGTAAAAGATGATGATTATTATAGAGGATAGGGATGTAGTGAGATGGAGAGTTATTGGTAACCAAAATAGATTTTATAGGATTAACTTAAATGTTAGCCATAGTATAAAATAATTCAGCTATAGATAACATGTTGAAAAGCTCAGTTTGTGATGAAGCAACTCAAAGAGTGTCATTTATATATATCAAAACAGAGTATTATTTTTGTAATGAGTTAAATGTTTGAAGTTTAAGATTGGTAGCCCAAGTGGATTGTAAGGTATAATCAGGTACTTGTGCATATATATATGAAATAAGTGGATAATAATATATGCACTATAATAAAGAAGTAATGGTTTCATCTTGGTCAATACCATTGTGAACAGAGTATGAGAGAGTAAGGCCAAGATTAGTAATAACTTGATTGTGATAATCAGTCAAGAGGTCAGAAAGAATATTAATAATAGATGAAAGAAATGCCAGACAAGAAAATGAATGTTTGAAAAGAATAAACTTGGCAAAGTCATATGCTTTACTTATATTTTGTGAAAGTAGCCAAATGTTCTTATGATTGCAAGTAGCATCTTCAATAAGATTATTAAGAATGTGAATAGAGATTGAAGTGCTATTATTGAAAAGTGCAATATAATTAAAAGGTAAAAGAATAGGATTAGAAGAAAATATGATGCTTAGTCTGTTTGTAAAAATTTTGATATATAGTTTGTGAATATGTTCAATAAGACTAATAAGTCGAGTAAAATTATGATTACTATCAAAGGAGTTACATTTGAGGATAGAATAAATTCTGCTATGTTTTCATTGCTTAGGAATTCTATTTTCAAGAAGGCAATGGTTAAAGAGACTAGTAATAGCAGAAGTGCATTTAGAGCTAATGTGTTTGAGCATTTTATAGCTAATGCCTGTAGAACTACAAGCTTTGTTGTTAGAAAGTTGAGAAAAAGTTTAAGAGAGTTCTTTATCTGTAATGAGGAAGTTCAGAGATTGGTACTAGGTTGGGTTGATATAAGGAAGTGGAAGATAGTGTTGTTGTCAAAAATTATCAAAAAGAGTTTTATTAATAGGTCTAAATGCAGTTTAGTCTTGAAAATGTAATTGAACATGCTGTTTAATAAGTAATGGATTAGTTATAAGCTCATTAGACAATTTTATATTAGAAAAATGAACAGATTGATGGTAGCAATTAAGAATGCTATTGATAGCTTGTATAGAATGTAATGTAAAAGTAACACATCTTTTGTCAGTAGTTTTGTTGATTTGTTGTCAAAGTAGAAGAGAGTTTTCAAGATGATGAAAATAAAAAAGTTGTTTCCAAATAGAGTAAGCATGTTGAAGCTATAGTTAAGTACAAGTGGGTTGGTGGAGTTAAATGGTTGAAGAGCACATTGTGACTGTTTGTTAATTTGGAAGATATTTTGATTAATGTTAAAGATGTCAGAATATTGGGTGAGTTTTTTAACAAGTTTAATAGTGTGCCTAAGTTTTTTAAGAGATAAATGTAATATAGTGTTATGAGGTGAGTATTAATGATTGTAGCTACATTTACAAGAGACTTTACTAGGGATGGTATAAGTAGCAGAGTAAATAATAGAGCATTGAATTTTGTGCTAAGTTGTTTCAATACTTTCATTAGTTTCACTATTAATAGGAGTTTTGTGTAATAAAAGTTGTTGTGATAAGATGTCTGCAAAGGATTCCCAGTCTTCTGCAGACATAACCTTGTAATTAAAAATGTAGCAGCTTATGCCAGTATGTTTATATAAGGATTTGCTATAGACTGAAAGAATGTCCAAGTAGAGATAAGACTTAGATGGTTACTGGAAGTTAAGGTTTGGCTATTATCAAGACTGTAAGAGAAAAGAAATTGTATGTTGAATTGGTCAGTTCAAATATAGTCAATATAACTACTGCTAGTATTGTTAGACTAAATAGAATGTTTGTTGTTAAAGTAAGCTCCAATATCATATATATTAGTGTTGTTAAGAAAGTTTATAAGTTTGTATTTAGAAGATGAACTGTTTATATTATCTTGTATATTAAAATCATCAAGAATAATAGAGTGGATGTAAAGTTGAGAAGCTTGTTAAATTCAGTTAATAACAGTATTTTGAATTTGATTTCAAGTAGACATATTAGTTGATGACAGATATACTGAGATAATGTGAAGTTTGATATTATTTTAAAAGAAGATATCAAGTGCTATAGCACCTCTAGAATAGGTATGAATACTGTAAATGTGAGGTTTAAAATTATTGCAGATTATGATGGCAATGCCTTCAATAGAAGTAGGAGAGTTAGACCAATAGTAGATAAAAAAGTTATTATTGCAAAAAAAGAGATTAGTTTTGTTACAAATTTTAGTTTCTGTAATGCTTACAATAGATATGTTATAATTAAGGCTGTAATCTTGTCATGCTTTTCTTTTGATAGGTTCATTGAAGCCTCTAACATTGTGTATAGCAATAGTTAAATTGAGATGATATGGAGTTAGGTTGGATGAAGGTGAGAAAAATTATAATTAAAGGTTGAAGATAGTTGTTATAAAATAAATCAGATAGAATAAAAGTAGGATTAAAGAAATTAGATCTAAGAAGAATATTATAAAATATAAAAAGAAGGTATAAGGCAATAACAATATGATCAGGTAAAAAAGTGTCATTAGTAAAATATATGTAAGTTTTATTATAAGATGAATTGACAGAAAATGTGATGCTAAATACAATTTTATTATTGTTATATTTGTCAATATGTTGAATTAGAATTTGAATAATTTGACTATGAGAGAGAAGTGGTAAATAATAATAGAGAAGGAATTTGTTAAAGCATATATAATGATCATAGAAAATTAAAGATGTTATAAATAATCTTTCAAAATTATCTTCTACAGGGTCGATCACTATATGCTCAGCTCTCACAGCTGTGCAAAGTATCATAGTCTGCCCTGTACATTGGGTCTGACCATCATTATTCTGGCCTTCCACATAAATAGCCTTACCTATCTGCCTACTTATATCATTTTTCATATTAACTACAATGGTAGTATCTTTTAATAAGATAGTGGCTGCTTTGATGTTAGTTATAGAAGACAAAGAATTTAAAAAGGAGATTGTAAAAAAAGTGAGTCAAGGATTAAAACAGGTTGGAAGTCAAGGTTGAAGTTTTTTGCTAAAAATTTTTTATCTGTTAAGTAAGCAATATCATTAAAATATTTAACAATTTATAAATAAGTAAATTTTTGATTTTTGACTACATCAAAATAGGTGATAATTGGGCAAAAAATTTGGTATCTATAATGTTTTTTGTAAGAAAATTAATTGTCTCCATCTTAGAAAGAGACTGTATGTTGTAGTTTTTAGTAGCAATTTAATAGTATAAGGAGAAGTAACAATAAAAATAGTAGTTATGTCATTTTAGATTGGTTTTAACTTTATTTTGTGTACATACAAAGTCTTCAGCTTGTTCAGCTAATTTGTTCAAAACTTTAGTAGAAATAGGTTGGTTAAGTAAAATAGCATGTTCTTTGTTTTTGTGAAATAATGTAGTATTAAGAGTTGGGTGAATCCATACTTCATCATCTTAAGGAGGAAATAACAAATGAGATTTGTTTAGGATATCATTGAAGAGCTTGGTGGTGTTGTGAAATTTTTTATTATCAAGATATTGACATGACTTGTTTTCACAAGTAAGACAGTAAAAATTAGCAACTCAAGATGTTTCTTCATATTGTTTATAGAGCAAGTTAGGTTTTTGAAATGTATAGAATTCAGGAAGGTATTTAGATAATTGGAGAATGAAATATTGTTGAAATTGAATTTTAAAAGAGGTATACACTTTCTCTTTATCAATGTTAAAAGAGAATTGTTAACTGTAAGATAGAAAGCAAGTTTCAAACTAGGAATTAAAATGATCAAAAGAGTTTTTAAATAAGAAAATACAAAATCTCTCAAGAAAAAGTATTTTAGAAATATTGAAAAAAAGTTTAATATTAAATCTAGTATCTGATTGAATAGTAAGATATTTTTGTTAAAGTTCAGCAGTTTGAGTAAAAGATTCAATTTTGAATCTTTTAGGTCTAAGCTTTAAGTTTTCAGTAAATTATTAATAATCGATTGATTAGTAATTATTAGATAAGAAGTGATAAAGTTATGCAAGATTAAGACAAAGTTGGTGATGATTGTGGGCAGTATATAGGGGAACAGTAACTGGTGAGACAAAAATTTTAAGATAATTAAGTTTGGTAAAAAGAATAGTTATAAATTTGAGAATAAGGTTTTTTAAAAATAAATTCAAGAAGGTCAAAAGAAATAGTAGTGCTTTTGTTAATGTTAGAATTACTATTATAGATAAGATTAGTTAAGAATTTAGACCATTGCCTAGCCATTATACAAATAATATAATTAGAATAAAGCTTTGAGTGCTGATTGAATAGCAGTAACTGGCTTAATTTCTTTATCAGGATAAAAGTCATAAAAGAATTTTTTAAAAAAAGTAAAGAGTTGAAGAGAAAATAAAGTTTGTAATTTTTTATTAGATTGCATTTCTTTAATAATTAGAAAATTTGCAACCCAGTCATATATGAGATTAGATTTTGGCTTGGCAATACTAAAATAGGATTGAGAAGAAGATTTGTTTAAAGTATTGTTAGATTGATTGGAATTGTTGAGATTGTTAGAATTTGAGTTAGAGTTATCAAGAGTAGCAAGAATTAGAGGTTGATTAGAAACAGGATTGGTGTTAGTAGCTGTAGAAAAGAAAGAATCAATAAGATCAGAAGCAGTTTAAGAGATTTAGTGAAAAGAGGCAATAGAAGAGTTAGTAGTTTAGGAAGATTCAGTTAGAATATTTTGAAAAGTTTGTGTAAGATTTTTCTTGGTCTGAGATAAGCTAGTTTCATATTAAGATAAAGCAGTCATACAAGCAAGATGGTAAACTCATTATTCTTTGTAATATATTTTTTATTATGATAGTAATGCTTATTTTTTTTTATACAACCAATAGGAAAGAGCATTTAGGACAGGTATAGTAGTGTATGTCAGATGTAGGAGATGAAGGAACACTGTCAGTCAAAGAAGAGAGGTTGTTTATAAGATCTATTTAGATTTTTTTTTAAGTTGCTATTAACATAAACTGTAATAAGTTCAGTAGCTTGAATATGATTAGTATTGGTAGGTGAGATGAATTTAGTATACTATTTATCACAGAGACAAGTAATCACAGAAGTGGAAAAAGAAACTTGGAAGAAGTGAATAATTTTGTTGGATCTAAGGTTTTTAGTTAAGCAAGCAGTAAGTTTAACTTTAGAAGAAATTAGATGAGCATTATTGCTACTTTCTTTTTCATAGAAAGCAATTCCAAAACTGTTAGAAAAGTTTTGGTAGAAGTAGTCAAGATCTGCTGTATCTGGCTCTTGGTTGATTAATATAGGCATTTTCAGATATAAGTAAGTAGATAGATATTATAATAATAATTTAGAAAATTTTTCTAAATAAGAATTGTAGTCAAATAATTAATTTGCAAGAGTAGTAATTAAAAACAAGAGTTGTATAGTTGAGGTGTTACTGAAATATTACAGAGTGTAACTAGGATGGTTGGGGTTACTGATGTGATTCAGGTACTATACACAAATAAGATTTGTAGTATAAATTATAGTGTATTATTAATAAGAACCAAATATGAAAATAATTTAGTTATATTAAATGAATTTCTATTTATAGATGAGTTACAGAAAATTTTTGTGTAAATTAATAAAGTATGGATTGGAAAATGATAGTATGATTATACAAAAAACATGTAAGAGAAAAAGGAAATAGATAGGAACAAAAATAGAATAAAGAAAAAGTTTTACAAGAGAGTAAAAGAGAAATTTTGTTATAATTCGACCAATATTGAGTTAAAATTCTTTGTTTAGAGCTTGTTTTGATTAGGCAAATGTGTATTATAACTTTAATTAAGAGTATAGAATAGATTATTACAATAGAAACTGTAAAAAAAATTAATTATTAAAACTGGAGCCAAAGGCTGTCAGTACAGTTTTATCAATGAGTTTGAAAGCTAAAAATATAATATTTTTAAAATATATGTAAAATTCTGAGCTGAACAAGTTTACTTAAGACATCAAAACAGGTTATTTTAGTAAAATAAATAGTTATAAACATTTTAATATAAACGATTTTTTAGTTAATTTTTTATACAATGGATTTGCAGATTAAAAAGACTTCTGTTTCTTGATAGATCAGTTTGTAAAAAATTTATTATCACTCTCTAATTACATATATTTATAGCAATTTTAAAGATTATACTATACAAGTTTCCTGGTTTACTAATCTTAAATACAAAATATACAATAAATCCAATTTATACTATTCAGTTTTTGCTTATATGGATGATACTTTATGGTTGTATCCTTATAACAAAAGCTATTACAAATTTTATTAATAGTTAAATCTTTCTTTAATATAACCAATATTTAAATTAACACCTTCAAGTCCTTATTAACAACTAACATTATCTCAACTGACTATATTCCTATTATATATAATAATTATTTTCTAATCTCTATCTATTAAATAAACTATTTAAATTTCTTGAATACTGGTTTACACTTAATAACAAATAAATTAAATAAACTAAACTTATTATTGCAGAGTTATTACATCTTATTAAAATTACAAACACTAAACAAATTACTGATACACATGCATAATATATAATTAATACTGTCATTATCTCTACAATTGAATATCATCTTTACAATATTATTCTTAGTCAAAACATATACAACAAAATTTTTACAAGCAAATTGGACTTGTCAAAAATAAGACTAAACTTAATTGTACAATCTTTACAAGCATACTACTTTATTTTTAACTTTATAATATATGTAATATATAGGATATTCAATTACAACACCATATTGCAAACTTTACCAAAAGACTCAATTCAGCTAATCTTTTGAAAATAAGACTTATATTAGACTTCAATAACTCCAAAATAATTTATAATCAACTATTAGTATTTTAATATATAATAACTCTATTATTGATGGTCCCAACAAACATACAGTTAATTTCAAGATTATTCAGCTCTTTAAACACCTTGGTATAATGTTTATATCTAATTTATTATACAATATTCTATACACTATTCAAGAAGGCTCTATCTTATTTGAATTACTAGTTTCTTTATATTCTAAATATATAATATTTAAGAAATAACTCTGACATCATAACATTTTATATTTAGACCAACTTATTACATTTGACAACTCATGTCTTCTAGACTAAAAAAACATTTTTTTATATATAACCAAAATTTTTAAAAGCATACAACCACTTTAGTTCACCTATTTGAAGGATCAAGTCACAAGTCATTCTTATAACTATATTTTTTATTAATACTTACATTTACCCAACACAAACTATTATAGTTATATAACTGAACATTTTTCTTTATAGAAAAAACTATGTCTTATTACAGTCCTCAACAACCAAATTATTATTAACAAAACTAGAAGACAACTTTTATCATCTAGAACTATTCTTATAATATATTGGCAATGCTATATTAAATTACAATTTACTTACCTCTATTCTCTTTTATTTATTCAATCAAATACATACTCAGAATGATGTTTTAATTCTTACAAAATAGTTAACAAATACACAATCATTATTTTTATTAATGTTTTAACTAAATTTTATAGTCAAGTTAATACATATAACAAAACTTTTAACTTTAATGCTAACCATCTTGATCTCATATATTTTATTGAAATTAGACATCCTATTCAAAATTAAAATCTTTTTAACATTATTATTACAACATACTCAATTTCAAATATCTTTAAATACAGTTTATTTATAAATAATCTTTAACAAATTGCTAACTATAATTCCAACTTATCAAAACTTCATTTTTATACAGTTGACTTAGTTATAAATTTGGGTACCACATAATACTCAATAAGTATTAGATGGGTTCAAGTTTCAAATGTCTTCATACTTTGCATCTTCTAAGCTTAAACTAAATATTAGTCTTGCTTATTCAAGTCAAAGCTTATTGCAATTTTATCAGCTCTTATTACTACTTCTAGAAACTGTACTATAAACATATACACATACTCACAATTTGCAATTTCTAAATATAACAGTTTTTTAAACTTAACAACAACTATATTATATACTTATATATTATACTTCTCACTATGGAACACACTTATCAATTTTATCAAATCATATAATATTTATATTATTTTTCACAAAGTTAATTATTACAATCTGCTATACCTTATTTTTACACTTATAATACTTATATCTACTCATCATAGCATTTATACAATATGGCATGCATATATATATGCACTTTGAATAATACAAAACCATTTTCAAAAATGGCATAAAATTCTTAACCAATTTAACTAGCAAGTCACTTGGCTTTATATTAACAATAATCAAAAAATCTTAAACTTTTTCTTATAGCTTTCAGTCTTTTATTCTTAAATTATTTAGAATTAACTTCCTATCAGATTAACTTCCTATTCTACATATTCTACAAAATGCTATTCCTTATATTCACCTATTTGTACTAATGTTATCAAATTAGTTCATACTTCTACTGAACAACTTGTCTATCTAACCAACTATTATTTAGTCTTATTGATATCTTATTACAATATACTTTAAATTCAAATACACTTGATACTATACCTAACACTATAACCAACTTATATCACCAAATCAAACTACTTCATAGCATGTCTATTCATAATAGATCTGATGTACTATCAATTTTCTCAACTTTAACAAACTTAATACCAAATAACTCATTAATACTATTATAAATTTGGCTTTCAAAAAAGTAGCTACTACACTTTCTATAAAGTTTTTACTTCATCTTAATTAACAATCTATTACTAAATTTGGATTTTTTACTATATTTAAAGATCTATAGCCCAACTTCCTAACTATAACCCATTATTAAATCCTGTTTCTTCTTTATTACACATTCCTTTTTCTAATTTAATTAGTTCAAAATTGACTTCTAGTATATTCAATGAATTAAATATCAAACCAATTCTTTATACATTATTACTAATACCCAAATCTAGATGAGCCTTGGTCACTCTGATTGGTTTAGGTCACAGATAAATTGAGCTTTTATTTTTTTTATAATATTTTAAAAGTAGATTCATATTTTATATAAAATCTCAATTAAATATTTAATAAAGATTAAGACAGAGCCTTATTATTAATATTAAATAAAAAAAAGTTGTTTAGCTTAAAATGTGGTGATTTAGTGAGTAGTCAAATGTCAACTCCCAAGTGATAGGTTGGATGTTTAAATTCTATTAACAATGAAAATTTGGATAATCACCTATATAATATTCATATTATGGCAACTGTTATTAATAATTAGGTTAAAATATCTATAATGATGATTACACTAGCATGACTGGCAAGTCATAGGCATCTGTGTAACTTATTATACAAAGGAATGCAAGCTAACAAATTGGATAGTGCAAACACTAGATAAGTTCTTGTGATTATATAAATTTATTAAAATTGGATAACAAGAAGTCCATTTGAGAAGATCTAAGTAGAGAGATAGTCAGATTTTTAATGTCTTACTGTAAAGGCTAGCTCAAGAAAACAGATACCAAAATTGTAGTATCTGGTCATAGTAGCTAAAGGGTAAAAATCTCCAGGTTGGAAGTTTTAGAGGTATTACCAACCAGGCCATCAGAATGAATCAGAAAAAAAGGAAATCAGGTTAATTTGATATACTAATAGACTGATTATAGTCTTATATAAACTATTTGAATTGGAAGTTTGGTAAAAAGACAGATAAAAAGGCAAGAGTATACTAAAGTAACAGGGTTATGCTATAAAATAAATGCTGAGGTCTGTGTAAACTCTACAAGATTATAGTGATTAAATAATATAACTTTAACTGCAAGTATTAGTTCTGTTATAATGATATCTAGATCAGCTATAAAACTAGATACAGAAGGCTCTAAGAGGTTTACCTTAAAGATAAATTAATTCTACAGTTAAGATAATAATCTGAAATCTAAGTATAACTTAGTAAGTTAACACAGATTACAGATTCAGAGAGTTTAAAGTAAAACATTCAAGCAGGAGTATTAAATATAGCAATTGGTAAAAAACCTTCAGGCAGACTCCTTAAATATGTAATATAGAAAAGTTATACATGTAGCCAATTGTACTTTTTTTTGTAATAGTTCATAGTTAATAAAAATCAAAAAAACCAAAAAAGTTATCTTAACACCAAAAAAAAAAAGTTGTGCAGCTTATTGAGATAAACATTTTGATATATAATTTATCCAAAACAGACCAAAATTCATAGAGATATAAGCAAAAAATGAAAAAAACTTGCTTATTGCAGGTTTTTTTATTGGCATTTTAGAAAAATTTGCAAGGTTGCCCTGAAAATTTCACTTTTCTGGTATCTATTAGAATTTACTAAACATCCAATAAGCTTATCTGAAGCTTATACATTTTTTTAAACTTTTCTAACTAGTCTAGAAACTTCTAAATTAGACAAATTTTTTTGTAAAATATACTTAAGAATCTATTTTTAAACCAAAATGCTAACCTTAACAACAGTTGAATCTAATATTATTGATTTTTATTATTTTACCAAAAGTGTTCTAAAAGCTTTGATATTGGTATTCTTAAAGATGCAACTAATACATCATGCCCCATCTTGGCAAACAAGCAATCAAACAATTGTTCAACTACAGAACTTAGAGAAGAAACTAAAAGTTGTCATTACTTTAATGCATCTAAATCTAGTTTTATCATTACATGCTTTTGTAACAAGTTCTATACCCACTTTATTTCAACTACTAACCAAATCTATAAACAAAATGAAGTTATCTCTACTAATAAAAAATTCAAAGATAAAAAATTTTTAGCAAACAATATTACAAATTCTACTAAATTTATTCCTTCATCATTGACAGCATCATTCTTATCTATCACTCACAATTACCAATATGCTAAATGCAACTTGCCTATTGTTTGCAAAAAAATAAACAACCAACATTATTTGGCAGCAAATACAATTTTATACAACAACAAACCTTATCACAAAACATATACAAATATTTAACAACCTATTCAACAATCAAGCTTCTTTTCTATATTTATACAAAAACTTCAACAAACAATCAGTTTCTACAATCCACTAGCATTCAAATTTATATTCATAACTTTACCTAGCAACAACAATAGTATTACAAATAACATGAATTTAGATAATAATATGATTAATGCCAACAACAACAATAACCAATTACAACATTAATAACAACAACAACCATTACAATAAAAACTACTTTATTCCAAGAAACAACTGCAACAACAGCAAAAAACAAGCAAACAATAACAAGAAATAAACAAACAACAAAAACAACAAATACAAACTAATACTACTAATAACCAACCAAAAATTAAAGCCAACCCAATATTTGACTGGCTTGCTAATTTTCAGATTTCTGATAACATAACAGATAAATCACAACTCCAAACAGATTTTTTTAGAAAAATCTTTAACTTTTTCAAATTCTACTTACATGACTTTTATTTTAATAAAGAAATTAAACCTAAAACTTCCAAACAAAAGACTCTTAAAGCTAGCTTTTACCATATTATTTGCAAAATGGCTAGAGACAAATCCTAGTTTCTTATCAATTTTATTTAGCAAACTAATCCTAATACAAATAAAGCAATTACAATTCTTTTTGACATTTTTAAAAAAACTCTTAAAAACTTATTCTAGCATTTACAACAATTCTGTTTACAAAACTCAACTACTCTAAAATCTTTGCCTCTTTAGTGACTATTCCTCTATATACTAACCAAAACCAACTTCAACTTTGCATTAATCTAGCCTGTATTCACTTATATCTTTTTAACAACTATCAAGCCATTAATTATATTAAATTTGCTAAAGCCTTTCAACTTCAACCTAAAAGATTTAACATAACTTCAAAAGTATCTGATTTTGACAAAGACAAGCAATACATCATAAATAGATCTGATAGCAAATTCAATATTTATCTTAACTTCAATATTCCAAAAACACTTTTTCATTAAAAACTAAATATTCCATTTTTTGTAAACTCTTTAGACCATTTAAAACAATGGTTTAAACAATTCTTTTCAACATACTACTATTAATTCATTTAATTATTAGATGAAACTAAAGTTTTCAATACCTTAAAATACAAAATTTAACAGAAATTTATCCTTCATCTTAAAGAAACCTTACTAACTACAATAAATTTCCAACAACCTTATAATTTACAAGAACATATAATGAAACTATAAAACTAGCAAACTTCTATATTCTTAATTGTAAAGAAGAAACTTGTTCTTACTTAGAACAAATAGAATCTAAAAACAAAGAAAAATAAATAGAAAATACAAATTCATCTACTACAATTCCAAAACCTTTATATTAATACAACTTCTTACAATTATTAAATGATATTTTTAAAAAATCATATGAAGATTTTCCAAAACAAGAAAATGAAATATGAAAATAACCTGAAATTAAACTATCTATATTTTACAAAAATAGCAAACATGAAGCATCCTTCAACAAACAAATTCTACTACTTTCCTTAATGAGCTTACCACAGAATAGAAAAACTGCTTGCAAGATCAACAATGTTCTAACTAATTTCAAATAATGTAGTTACTACTTTTACTTACATTTTAATCTATATCAAAACATTGTAGCACAAAATCACCATATTGACAAACTCAATAAACAACAAGCAGTAGAATTTATTACCTCTAAGCCCATCAGTACAGACTATTAGCAAGAGTTTTAACCTTTTTTAATTCTCTTGACAAATAATTAACATATCCACAAATCAATACTTATTATTAAAAAAATAGCCTACCTAGAGGCAAACAAAATATTACAAAATAAATTTTAAATATCATACTCAATTCTCTCTTTAATTAAAGAGTTTTTCTTTTTTAAGAAAACTCTTTATTAGTAAACCTATTTTTTACAAAACTTATAGATGCAGCCACCACCTTACCAAAAGATACATCCTTAGTAGCTTGTAAGAAAAATGATATAAGTAGGTAGGTAGTAAAGCCTATTTATGTGAGGAACCAAGTTAATGATGATCAGATCCAATGTACAGAGCAGACTATGACAATCTCTACAGCTATGCAAGCTGAGCTTCAAATGGTAAATAACTCTGTAGAAGACAACTCAATATCTTAAGTTCCTGTTTTCAATATTTCACCTTTTGCAGAAACAAACACATATTATAAAAATTTTTATTATCATATAATCTATCTACTATATACCACTATATAATATTTGGAGAATACCTATCTTATCTTCAAAAACATTTTATTAAGTATAGTTTTAAAATATCTATCAACCAAAACAAAACTGAACTGCATATATATATTAATTTCTTAGATCCTATTCTTCATGAACATCATCTTATTCAATCTTTTCAATATGAACTTTACAAACATTCATCTTTGCTAACAATACCAAACAGCACTTTATCTTACACCTAACTATCTTCACTTGACCAACTGTTTTTTGATGACCTATTTTTAGCACTTTTGTCTACTAATTTATTATCTATCTTCAATTCTAATTATATAGCCATATCTTTTAGCTCTTACTTCAAAAATTACATCTGACCTGCTTTTCAAGTACCAATAGCTGAAACATTTATACCTATTTTATACAAACTACTTCATCTGTTAATATGCATATATAATATATAAGGATATAATAATAACTTAAAACAACAAACATGAAAGGATTACTGTCTATCTCATAACATTAATATTGCTAGCATTACAGAAACTAAAATCTCACAAAACAATGCATATAATAAATTCTCAAAATCTTAACACTTTATTTATTATTGGTTATGTACTAATAGTTGTAAAGCCAGAACAGCTATCATAATTCAAAAACATTTTAAACTACATGTTCACAAAACACTTAACCTTCCTGGATATGTTATTGCAATTGACCTTTTCTTTAAGCATAACTTTAAATTTTATATTATATCAGTTTATTTACTTTGTAATAATCTTTAACTTAGACTTCTTATCCAAAACAACATTATACAATAAATTCAAGAAGCAAACACAAATAACATGCAACCAATTGTTATAGATGACTCAATGTCTTTGACAACTTACAATCATTAGCTATTAAACTTAAACTAATTCATTTTTTTTAACACACTAACATGTATAATTTAGCAAAACATATATAATCTTTGTCTTTTATCTGGCATAGTAGCAGATATAGCAATTGAATTGACTATATCTGGGCCAACCACTCTATTATCTGATATCTAACTTTCTATCACATAGATAATGCCAACCAAAGTACACTTAGTGATCATAATATACTTATATTATTTTGAAAATTTCCTTATGCTATTACTAATAAATAATGATTAGCAATTAAAACTAAGTATAGAGTATTTGTCACAAACAAATGAACCAAGACCTCTGACAAAACTTTTCTGACCAAGTTACATCTAATATTAAAAACAACAACAACATTTTTATAACTAATATTACAGAATTACTTGAAGCCTCTTGGCACAAAATTTAAACTAGTATTATCACAGCTGCTTTTAACATATTTTGAATAAAAAATTTACTGTTAGTAACTTTCAATACATCTTTTCTTCTAAGGCATTGAAATTACACTTAGAATTTAAAAACTAGGCAACATTATCAGACAAGTCAAAGCTTTAACTCAAAACTACATTTCTGAGTCTGTATTTTACAACCTAGACATCTACTAACTCAACTCTCTTCATGATCTTAATATACCTGAACTGTCTCAAGATTCTAATCTTTTATCTGACTGAATATCTGCAACTAGCATTGAATAAACAACACTTTACCATGCTAGAAACCTAGAAAATATTAAAAATATAAGAGAACAAATTAATAATAACATAGCTAAAAGATGTACTAAACTTCAAAATAGTCAAACATTAATGATTAATAGTATACTTAATTGACACAAAGATTCTGTAAAGTTTGGCAATATTAAAGAACCTAATAATATTATTACTGAACCTTTACTTATTAAACAGCATATTTAACAATACTTTGATAATTATATAGCCCTTTGAAATATTCAATTACAATTATTTAACACAATGTGACAATAAGAATACCAACCTAAACTTAATATTGATTCTACATAGTATCAATTAGCACTTAAAAAATTATCCTCTTTAGAAGTTCTTGAAGCTATTAATCAACTTTCTAATAACAAAGCATGTGGATCATTAGGCATCAGCTATGAGATGCTTAAACATGCTAGAACAGCATTCCTTAATACAATTACAGCTCTTTTTAACTGCTGTCTTACCTCTGATCAAATTCTAAATCAATAAAAAAAAGAAACAATTTTTCCTATTTCTAAAAAATCTATTTTTGATAGCAATTTAACCAATACTAGACCTATTAGTTTACTTGAACATGTCAAAAAACTTTACACAAAACTTCTTACCAATCAGTTTAATTACATTTTTACTTATCATAAAATCCTATTACCTTTTAACTACATAGCTTTATCTGATAACAGCACAGCTATCTCTATACATATACTTAACAATGTTATTGAAGAAGCTTTTTGTAACTCAAAACAACTTTGGCTTTTATCTTAGAATATGAGTAAAGTCTATGATTCTGTAGGCCTTACACTTTTTACCAAATTCTTAACACACTTATAAATGCCACCTAATCTTATTAACATTTTTATTAACTTACTTACTAATTGACACAATCAGGTTATTATAAATTTAGACCTTACTAATTTCTACAATGTTAAAAATAGCATTGACCAAGGAGAAACCATTACTCCACTATTCTGGAGAATTTATTATGACTCTCTAATAACCAAAATAGCTTTATACTTCTCAGAATACACTTTGGCTACAAGGTGAAATACTAGCTGCTTCAACCAAAGTCTTAACAACTTTAAACCTCTGTATCTGTATTAGCATATATGGATAATACACTTTGGATAGCCAAATCCAAAGAAGAATTACAATCAATTATTGCTACAGCTACTTCTTTCTACCATATAGCTAATATTCAAATTAATCTAACTAAATCAATTCTTATCTTAAACATACTATCTATTATTCCTATTTATTTCTTTAGCTTATCATTTATATCAATCCCTGTTAACCAACTATTCAAATTTTTAAAATATTGGTTCACCCTTAATAATTCATATACAAAACAAAGTCAACTAATTTACGATGAAGCAATCCAACTTATCAACATCACAGGTATCAAAAAATTACAGACAAATAAGTTATATATATTACTAATACTGTAATTATTTCTATTATTAAATACAGACTACACAATATTATTCTTAAACATTTCATCTGTGATAAACACTTATTTAAATATCTTACTATAATTAAACACAAAGCTAAACTCTCTTGTACTAGCTCTAACAGCACTATGCTAAACCCTTATATACAGTATATAATATATATAATATTTAAGATATTCAACTACAACATCATATATCTTGCATTTAATAAGAATCAACAACTCAGAGACTCTTGGCATTTCTACTAAAATTAGATTATATCAACTTTAAAACAACTTCTGGTCTGCTATTAATATTTTTTAGCATAGCCAACCACTTATATATGGATCTAACAAACTCACACTTAACTTTAAAATTATACAACTCTTACATCTTGGCATTTCAATTCTAGCAAACACTAATGTATTGTGACCTAATACTGTTTATAATGGCTACCAATTATTAGAAACAATACTCAGTTAACATTTCAAATACCATACTTTTAGAAAACAACTTCACAAAAACAATATATTCTATTTAGAACAATTATATATTGCAGACAACAGCACATTACTCCAATGGCATCACTTTTACTAAAACTTTGTTATCTAATAAAAAGAAGGCAACCTTCTTGGTTCACCTACTTGGAAGACACAATTCTATCTGATAGAACACATTGCTTAATCCTTTCTCACTTCTAACCTCTCAGAGTTAATGCCGTTGCATATAACACTTTACCAATTAAGAAAAAACTCAAACCTTGGCTACTTATCTACAATAATAATAATAATGAGATTATTATTGCCAAAATTCACAAATACTTTCTAAACACAAATCAGTTCTCTATATTATATTGAAATACTAATATTGATTTAGAACACAATTACTACTATTCTCTTCTAAAATTGAACTGCACACCATGTACTAGATGCTACCTTAACTCAAATAAAATTAACCAAACATGCACAATTAACATCTTAGCAACTATTTGTACTAGCTTTTTAGAAAAAAAACCTCTAAACTCAAATTTAATACTAACTACTTGGATCTTATTTATTCAACAGTAATTAAACATCTTTTACAAATTTCTCATAATCATCCTACAATTAATATATCAAATTCAACTATCACAGAAATCTTTAAACCCAATAACTGTTCAAGCAAACTTGAAGAAATTTTCTAAAACAATTTATCTTATAAAGAATTTACTTTTTATACAGATAAATCAGTAATTAATATTGAAACCAAACAAAGCTCAATGAGCATTAAATAGATTCAAGTTAATAATAACAACCAAGTGCTTTATAAATTTTTAGCTAAAATTCACCACTGGCCATCAGCTTATAAGGCAGAGCTCTTTTCTATCTTATTAGTAATCTCAACTGTATCTTTCAATGCAACACTTCAAATTTATACTGACTCACAATCAGTTATCTTGAAGTTCTACAAACTCTCTACTTAACTTAACAATCCTAACAAATTCTTTAAATTTAATGCATGGCCTTTATGACACACTTTTCTTAATATTATTAAATTTTTTAACTTAAACATTAACTTTCACAAAGTTCAGACTTATACTTTTAATAATATGACTGATTTTTTTAGCAAAACAACAGAGTTTTTCTTTGCTTTTAATCTTTCAATATACAAATATTTACAATTCTTTTTATATTTTACAATAGAAACAAAATCTTGTTGAGTTTCCTACTAGACATTTCATCAAAAATATCTGTAAAGCTTACAGATTAGCAATATGTTATTACAAAAAAGAAACAATGAATAGGCCTATATTAACTATTATATAGACAGAAAATTTACATAGTTATACCTTAATTATAATCAAAAACCTTTATCAAATTTTACAAGCTTTAAGCTTAATTAATTCAAAGCCTTTAAAGTCAAAACTCTACTAAATAAACTACCAAGATACTTTTCTTTTCACAACATTTATCTAGCTATCTTTATGAATTTTAACTGCTTTTGATATAATTTTCCTAACTAGAGATTGAACCCAGATCCAAGTTATTCATGTTATCTATAAATAGGTTATATAATCAGATAAAGATCCTGCTAACTAGGTAAAATAGGTTAACTAATTAAATGCTAGATTTCTATTATAAAAACAAAAATTTTAACATATAATAAAACAAACAAAACTATATAATTAATATACTACATTATACTCAAGAATGCATATTATTAAACTTGAATTATTATATGTTACTATCATTATATACAAAATTCAAGTTTTTTTACATTGTACCAACTTTAAAACCTATTATAAATTTCAGGTTTAGCATTAGCACACAATAGAGAGTTTAAATCATTGATATCTAAGGCATTTATATTTAATATGAAAATTATTTAAAATTTTACTAATAAAATCATAGTTTATAAAAATACAAAAACTTTGCAATAGATGAACTGTTTATACATCTATATATATAATACAAGTTACTATTATATTTCTATAATTATTATGTTTATTATAGATGTTATAACTCTAGTTAATTCTTCTTCAACTGCTACAATGCCATTTCTTATATAACAAGTAATTTTAATGGTTTTCTAGTCAGTTCATAATAAATTTTAAATTTACTTACTGCTAATTACAGGCAACTCAAATAAATAATAATTTTTTTTTTTTTATTATTATTATTATTATTATTATTATTATTATTATTATTAATATAATAGTTAAGTAAAAACTTTGTATATATAGAATCATAAGTTCTAAAATTAAAGATTACTAAACTACATTTGTAATACAAGTTGGCACCCAATATAACATTACATCTCCTATTTTCTATAAGTGCTATAGCTAACTATTTCAAATTAGATTCTAGCTAGGATAGGTTAGAGAAAATCTTTAAGTAATTGTCTGAATATTATTGAATACAAGTGTTTAGTGAATAAACTTGTGTGAGCTATTTGATAATAAAAGAGTTAGTATTTATAGTTTGAAAAGAGATTGTTGTATTGTTTGGAGAATTTGGTGATATTGGTAAGTAAATTTTGGTACATTTAGATTTTAATATAATGTTACAAGATATTTTTCATTAGTGTTAGTATATATTGCAAATAGATCAAAGATCTTGGTGAAACCAGTTTAATAGATTGTTTAAGAGCTAAAGTAGGAGGTCATTAGTTTGTTTATTAATAAGTATTTTGATATTTTTGTAAGTAGTAGAAGTAAAGGTTCCAGTAATAATATATAATATATGTTTGAATTGAGAATTTGGTGTATTGAGTGTAAAATAAAAAGAATATTTAGTAAGATTGTTAAAACTATATTAGTAATTTTTAGTGATATTAGAGTATCTTGTATTGTATTTTTAAGTGAATGTAGAATGTTTATAGTAATACTAGGACAAAAAATAAATGAAGAATATCTTTAGTATTTGTACAGCAAGAGCAATTTGAAGTATTATAGAGATATGGATAATAGATATTAAGATTTTGCATAGTTGGTAGATTATTAGTGAGAATTTTGATATGAAAAGAGTATTTTTGTGAGTTATTTTCAAGTGAGAGATGATTTTAAATTTTAATGACCATTTGATATTTGTGATATTTTGAAAGATTTTTAAGTTTATCATTTGGCAATTTTCTGAATAGTTATGAAGTTTTTGATAAAGGTGCAAACTTTAAAAGAGATTAGGTAGTTATTTTATATAAAATGGTTTGGGGTATTAAATTTTGAGTTGTTAATTTTGAGAATAAGTTTTGTAGTTCCTTGTTTGGCAAATGAATCTGCTTGGTTATAAAAAGAGTCTATAGAGTGTGATTTAACTTTGTGAAAAGTAGTAGTAATGTTTTTAAGATGTTTAAAATAGTTAATATAGTGAATAGTATTTGAATTTTTGGTTTGTATAGATTTGGAGTCAGTGATAGAGTTAAGGTTTCTAATTGCAGTTGTATTATCAATATAAATATTTTAGATAGAACTGCAAATAAGAAAGTAAGAATTGCTTCAAGTTCGATGTGAGTTGAGTTAGGATATAATTGTATAGCTGCATTAAATTTTATAGATGTATCATATTTACAAATCCATCTTATACCACATTTAGTTTCTGAAGTTTGTAGATTTTTAATTAATCCATCAGTATAGAAATATAATTTATCTGTGTTAAGTTGAGTAATAAGGTAATTTAAATTAGTTAGTTATTTTTAGTATGATGATGTGTTAATAAATTGTTAAATGAGTTGGGCTTTGTGTAATAGAAGTGGTATTTGT
The DNA here is from genome assembly GCA_910591915.1 of Cetraspora pellucida. Taxonomy (NCBI): domain Eukaryota; kingdom Fungi; phylum Glomeromycota; class Glomeromycetes; order Diversisporales; family Gigasporaceae; genus Cetraspora; species Cetraspora pellucida. The sequence goes on from CAJVQA010000784.1 coordinate 26,540, forward strand.
AGTTTTATTGATGAAATTAATTAAGTAATAGTAGGATTGTGTATATGGATTACAGCTAAGATTTCTTTAAAGTCAATTTGAATAGTTATTGAATCTTTTGATTTGATGGCTATGTTGTAAGGTAAAAAGAATAAATGAAAGTTTATTGTTGGATAGTAGTAGTTGGTAGTAGTTGTGAAAATCCTGAAGTGGATGTAAAAATTTCAAAGAATGATAGTTGTTGTAGAGAGGTTTGTTAAGAGATATATGATGTTTGGTTATTTGTGTAGTGTATATGATAAAAGTAGTAAGAGTTAGAAGATAGAAATGGTAGTATTAGTTTAATTGTATTAAGAAAAATATTGGTAATAGAAAGGTTTATATGAGGCCAAGTTTGAGCTATGGTATTGGATTGGTTTAGATGTAAAATTTGAGTAAACCATTTTGGTTGACAGTTTTTATTAAGTTTGTTTGTACATAAGTAGATATTGTTCTATAAGAGAATATTTTTGTTGTTTGCAGTTATAATTTGCTCAAAAAAAATGATTTTATTATTTTTAAGACTATTAATAATAGATGTGGATAGGTTGATAGAAAGAATATTAAAAATAGTATAAGTATTTTTTGGTATTGATGAGGGTAAAGATGAGATTTATAAGATAATTGAGGGTAAGATGCTATTTAAAGCTAGTTGGAAAAGATAAAAAAATAAAATATAATCTTGTATTTTTTGATAATGTTTAGTTAGAGTATTTGATAAAAGTTGAGATGACTATATTTTGGTTAGTCATTCTTTAATTCATTAAATATCAATATTTTTAAGAATTGGTAATGTGTTAAATATTTGTTCAGTATTAGCTGTACTAACTTTTTGAATAATGTTGTTGAAGGTTGGTAAATTAAAACTAAGTGGATTAGTAAGAATTATATTGTTAGTATTTTTTGCTAAAGAGTGCATTTTTTTAGTATAAATAGTAAAAAGGTGAAAAAATTTAGATTGTGTATTTGTATGAACTAAAATAATTTGAAGTAGATATTCTAATAAAGATTGTAGAATTAAGTTAAAAAGTGATGAAATTTGTAAGGGTGTTATTTTTTTGTATTGAATAAGAGTTAAAAAGCTTTCAATTTTGTTTTGAATTTGGTCAAGTGTTGGTTTAGAAGATTCTTTGGCATCATAAAAAATGCCAAGATATCAAATTACATCTTGTAGTTTTCTGGGTAGAATGTTTTGTTAGTTCATTGAAAGAGTGGAGATTGGATTTGATAGAAATTTGGGTTTGATGTAAAGTAGGTCTGATTTGTTAGTATTAATTTCTATATTATTGAATTTGTATAATTCAGAGGTATCATTTATGATATTTTGCATTATATTTGCATTTCACAATGCCAAGTAGTATCATCTATAAAAGCCAATGATAAGATTGTTATTGAAGAAGATGTTGTATTAGTTATGATATCAATAGAAGATTGATATAAAATTTTTAATAAATAGTTTTGGTATTTTTTTGAATAAAATAGAGTATGAGATCATAATAAATTTTCTATAAGAGAGGTAAGTATGTTTCATCTTGTTCAATTTCAAAGTTAATTGGTATTTATGAGATAAGGCCATGAGCAATAATTACTCTAGCAAATTGATAAGAATGTAGTTCTGTAATTAGGTTGATTCCTGTTGAAAGAATTCCTATTCTTTTACAGGTATCTTGAAGTCTTGATATATTAATTTTATCAAAAGTCTTGAATATAGTTTGGAAGAGAATCCAGGCTTCCTTGTTAGTAGTTATATAATGTTCAATTATGTTGTGGAAAATTTGTATAAGAAGGTGTATAGAGGAGTTTTTTGAAGCTGCAAAATTTAGATTTGATAGAAAGTTGTTATGAGAGATAATGCTTTCTAATCGATTTGTAAATATTTTTAGTGAAGGTTTTTTTGAAAGGTTCTATTATAGAAATTGGGCAAACTTGAATTAGTGTGTAGTCTCAATAGTATTTTTTAGGAATTAAAAATATATTAGAAAATTTCCAATCTGAAAGTATTTTTTGTAGATGAAAATATTTATTTAAAAAGAGTCAAAAAATGTTTTGTGCTTTTAAACTAACATATTTTATATGTTCATAGCAGGTTTCTAGAGGTCTTGCTGCTTTTTGATTAGAAAGTTAAAGATAATGTTTTACCATTCTTGTTCAGTAATTTCTTGAGTAAAATTTTGATAATGGATTTCAAGTTCAGGATGTGGTTCATAAAGAGAGTAGAATTCAGATGTTAATAAAATAGTTTCGAAGAGTTTGGTTTTAAAGTATTCTGTGAAATGATGTTTAATTGCATTTAGTATTTTATTATGTTCTGTGAAGAGGTTATTGTTGAGAAGTAGTCTATCTATTTGGATGTTATTATATTTTTCAAATATTTTTTTTATAAAAAAGTATAGATGTTTCTTTGAAAGATTTGTTTTATTCTTCTATTTTTTCTTTAATTTTATCATAGATTAACTGTTGATATTGGTAATTGACTGCAGTTTTGATAGTTTGAAATTCCTTTTTAATTTAGTTAATAGAGGTGATGTTGATTGGAATATGCAATCTGAATATTTGATTTGGTAGTTGGTAAGTAATATATTAAAGTTAGTTGAGTTCATATTATTTTTAAGAAATTGAAACTTTTTGTAACAGAAAAAAAGTGAAGAATGTTTGATGATGGAAAATTATAAATTTCTTTAATAGTTTTAATTTTTTTGAAAGGAATATGTTTAGTAGAGGCCTTAATTAATGCTTTGTAAATTTTGCTTCATGTGGTATTGAGTTAGTTTTGGTTTGAGATTGATAAGATTATTGAAGATAAGTGTTAAAGATTTTTGGTAGTTTGTTTATTATAGTTTTTAAGATTTTCTTTAGTACAGTTTTTCAAAAAAAAACTTTACACTTATGTTGTTTATAAGGTTTGTGTTTATTAATTATAATAGAGATTTCAAGAGTTATGATTTGATAATTAGATTCAATTGTGCCAATTAGAAGAATTTCTAGATAGTTAATATTAGTGATAGATAGGTTGGTCCATATTTGATTGATTTAGCTTTGGATGTTGTTATGACTAAAAGTAAAATTTGATATATTGGGATAAAAGATGTGGTAAATATCCTTAAATTGAAAGCTAATTAAATATTGAATTATTTGGCTTTCTGGAATTGATGATTTTTTTGGAAAAGATCTGTCAATTCTTGAATTTGGAACACTGTTTAAGTCTTCTATAATAATTAGCTTATATTTGTTATTTTGAATAAGATAAATTAAGTTGTCTTGAATTTATTTACAAAGTTTTTTTTTTTTGTAAGTTGAAAAATATATTTGGAAAAGTTTAATAAGTATGTTTTTAAAATAGAAGTTAAGTCTAATTTTTTTTTTTTTTTTTTTTTGGTATTAAGGTGAGGCCTTGCTCGTATCTTTATTGGTAGTTTAAAAATTAGTAGCTAC